>JAANSM010000535.1:0-27000 GCA_036850725.1 Orchesella villosa | reverse complement strand
CACGAAAAATGTATTTTAAATACATTTTTGTATTTAAATACTTTTCGAGCAATCTTCATCAAATAAATACTGTATTTAAATACTTTTTTTCGTATGACTCCCAAATACAAAATACAAAATACAAAAATGTATTTTAAATACGTATTTTGACCACATGTATTTGAAATACATGTATTTATGAACAAGCCTGGGAGTACTGTACAATGTACAATGTACTACGTGGGGTTGTAGGTAATACTGTGTCATGTAAAAAATTGAATGCATTAAAAGAATATGACACAGGATCATTTAGGATTTATGACTATCTTAGTATGCGCTTCTTCTTGCCTTTTGGTAGGAGTATAAATATTTATTTACAGACGATAAGCATTTTGATAGCTACTCTTTGGTTAATGGCTTGATTTTTAAATGTTTAGAAATTGCGATAAGCTTTTTTTGCGATAGATGATAGGACATTTTTGTGTCTAAGATCGTCTACGTTATTAGTTTCAACATAAGCTAGGAAAACATGTGAAGGGTACGGATCGTTCCTTACTTTATTCACCTTACTCAGCATCTTCATCATTCTTGCAACTACCATGCTACCCTTCTACCCTACTCAAATCATAAACCAAAACAAAGCGAACAGTCTTAATTAAAATTTTTTTTGTCTTCATCACACTTCACTCAAATCTGATCTGGTACTGAATAATATCGGTAACAAAAGTGTTATCAAGTACAATGTCTGCAAATAATTCATCTCCACCGGCTCAAGTCCCATTTGAATGCGTAAGCATTTGGTACCTATGTCCGAAAAAGGCGTACACTCAAATGTTCTATTCATTCCCACTCCTTCAAAAACATTATGCAGAGAGTCACCCTGATGACTAGGACGTCTGTTAAAAGAAATAAAAGTGAGAATCCAAAAGATAATGTGTTTGATTATCTTCATAATTTGAGTTTTTCATTTTTCATCAGCGATTTCATCATAACATCATGCTGGTTTGGAAGGTCAGATAATCTTCAAGAAGGGTTACTCTCCAGCTAGCGAACCAGTGCCCGGAGCACACAAAACCATATGTGAATCAGGATCTGCCGATACTCCGCCGCTAAAGGAATCCACTTTGGCCAAAAAGGAATGCGGTATTTCCCATAAGATCTTTGCAAATCAGAATGCTCGTGATGCTCATCTGGAAAAGCAACACGTAGTTACAATGAATTATTAAGAAACTGATACTTCTGATGAAGAAGTGGATTTAGGTGAAAGTGTGAATGCTCTTGCAACAGAACCCATTCGCTCACGTACAGTCAGATGGACGATACCAGACTCCGGTTGTTGGAAAAAAATGATGGCGAAAGTTGTTCAGAAAAACGTTGCTCGAAAACCGAAAGCTCCAAAGTTTATTTGTCGTGTTTGTTTCAAAGCGTTTGGCACAATGCAAATGCTTAACCACACCTCATGATGCACTCAGGTAAGATGTTAAAAATCTATTTAAGCATCGATTATTGTTTTCAAGGGAAAATGTGAAACAAAAATTTATACCAAACAATTAGTTTGCAACATTCAATAGGTGCACACCCCTTCACATGTAGGTTGTGTGAGGTCACAACGACCCTGAAGCAATCCTTAGTGGGTCATATTGTGCGCGTCAATGAACAGGACTGGAAGAAGGCAACGGAAATTGCAAATCAGGGGGACACATCTCAAGAAGAACGTGAAAGGAGAAAGAAAGCAGAGCTCGATAAGCATTCCCTTCCAAAATAGCTTCTGCTGTTGTGTCAGTGAATATTTCACACTTTTTAGTAAGACCAGTTCAAACACCACATCTACCAAAACCTAAACGTTACTTGAATATTTTCCTGTTTTCAAATAAGGAACTTGCGCTGGAAAAGACAGACTTTCAGCAAGTTGCTAAGCCATCAAAATTTAGAGTCAATAACAAAGGGAAAGTTGCCACCGCGAGGAGAGCAAGCGGAAGGAAGCCAAAACGAGCTAATCCGACTGCCACTGTCCCTACTCCAAGCTTATGCAAGTCTAACGGTTGTATTTACTACTTTTTTATCCTCATGTACAATAAAATTCTGTTTCTGTGATTCAATCGATTGGATAGAATCTGACAGGTGGTAAACTTGTGTTTTGTTTTATTTTTCTGAGGTCAAATATAGGGTTGCCACTTCAAAGTTAAAATTGGACATCGACATTTTACCAAATATATTATGTTTTTTTTTGCAAAAAAGTTGACACTAATTGAATTCTGAACCTATTATAATATAACTCTATAGATAACCAGTCATAATATTATTTTGCTTACTATTGAAAGAAATTGTTGCAAGCGTAACTCCAAAATACAACAGATACACCTCAACTAAATATGTATTTAATAAATACATTTAGTTGAGGTTTATCTGTTGTATTGCGATTTCGAGTATACAGCATTGCAACATATTTAAGCAATTTTTACTACGTTATGTATGCTGCAATGATTTTTTGCCTTGAGCTGTTAAAACAGAGGTGTATATCTTTAACCCATTGTACAAAAATGCATAATTAAAGCTTCAAATAAATTCAGTTTAAAAAATGTTTATTTATGAAATGGATTTTGTGCCCATCTTGATGTAATTGCTAAACGATTTGAGCTAATATGTAAGTTAGCATTGAAAATAGACAAATTTGCTCCTGTCAATTTCTTTAGATGGAATGCAATTACAAAAATGTCCCATGTATATGTGAAAATTCGTATGCTCGATATTTAAATTAAACTTGAACTACATATTATTATTGCCTGTTACCACTACAGTGAAGTTAGAACTTGGTTAAATATCGAGATAGTGTTTTTCGAGTACACATGACTGGCATTTTCAGCCAGTTTTCAGCCACAGAACACTTGAAATGTATCCCCTTCCAGGAATTATTACTCTACGAACTACTTCTAGGATATTTGAGGCATCAAAAACATTATTAAGAGATTTTCGGATTTCTAAATATTTGAACAGGAGGCCCTGTCGCAAGTAATTTTCTCATTGTTAATCTCCATACCGAAAATTTTCAAAAGTGGACTTCGAAAATCCAAATGTACTGTAACTTGTAAACAATTTGGCATGGAGTAAACTACTTTTGCGTACATTCATACTTCACCATACCTGTTTCTGTGCCCCGTATCAGCCAAATATGACTGTTTGCTGTGTTTTGGTTTCTGATTTGAGTAGGGTAGAAGGATAGCATAGTAGTTCTAAGAATGACGAAAATGCTCAGTAAGGCGAATAAAATTAAAAACGAACACTATGCATCAGAGGAACATGAGTTTACACTTAGGCCTGGACAATACCCTTCAGCACCCCACCTGCAAATGCAGAGTACTCTTCAGCAAAGCATTGAAAATAAATGCCTTTCCATAACATACGAACTTGTGAACCAAAAATCGATATCTCAGTATGGAGAGCATATATTCCCAAACACAATTGCCTGTATCTTTAGAAAAACTGATCGTGCACCATCGTTACATACAGTACAGACTTATCGTGCAACGATAAGCACCACAAAAAGTATTTTTTACCCAAATCGAGTCATTGCGTAAAAATGTACGACCATTTAATAGGAATCCGAGTTACATTTTGCATACATTTTTACGCATAATTGCCTGTATCTCTAGAAAAACAAATTCCGCCACGTTTCCACAAACAATGTAGACTTATCTGGTAAGGGTAAGCAGCCACGCTAACATGTGGACACACAGATTTATCGCGCTAAACGGTATGACCAAATAATTTAATTCCGAATTAGGTTTTGCGTACATTTCCACACACAATTGTCTGTATTTCTGGAAAAACGAATCGTGTCCGGGCGTCACATACAATTTAGAGGTTTCAGCTAATCATAAGCAACCATACAGCCAAATCGAGTCATTGCGTAAAAGGTTATGACCACACAATTTAAATTCGAATTACGTTTTGCATACATTTCTACACACAATTGCCTTATCTAGAGAAAAATGAATCGTTTCCCGACGCCACTTACAATGTAGAGGTTTCAGGTAATTATCAGCAACCACACAAAGTTTTAGCCAAATCAAGTCATCGTGTTTGTTTTGACCAAATAATTAATATCCGCCTTACCTAATTCATATAGTTCCACAAGTAAGTAATTGCATGTAACTCAAAAGCTTCAAAAAAACTCATCTATACGCTTCGCACATAAATGCATGCAGACTCATGACAAATAAACCCATGATGTGTATATTAAGCGTTTCAGTAGGCATGAAAAGTTAAAATTTTACTAAAAAACGCAAATGAAATATTTTTTCTGCAAATACTGAAAGGTAAGGTTTCTATGCAATATAATAAGAAATTACATATATTTAAGTAGTGAAAATGTATTTCATGGCTCCTTTCATGAAAAATTCCAATCTCAAAGATAACAACAACGTGCTTGGATTTCTGTAGTTCCATATCTTGTTTCAAATTTATTTATAATACTAATCTATGATTAAGTTTTTGGATTTAGCATACGATTTAACATGGGGAGGACACGGGTGACCGAAAGGATTTAGCATATAATTTAACATGGGAACGGATTTAGCATTGGTTTTAACATGGGTGGATTTAGCATACGATTTAACATTACAATGTTAAAAACACCAAGCTAAATCCATTCATGCTAAATCCAATTTTTTTTATGTACCTGGATTTAGCATTACTGTTTAACATAGAGAAGGATTTAGCTAAATCCATTTTGAATGCTAAATCCACTTTTTAAATCTTAAAAGAAATGCTAAATCCATTTCTGAATGCTCAATCCATATCTGTAATGCTAAATCCATATCTGTAATGCTAAATACATATCCGTAATGCTAAATCCATATCTGTAATGCCAAATCCATATCCGTAATGCTAAATCCATATCTGTAATGCTAAATCCATACCTGTAATGCTAAATCCATATCCGTAATGCTAAATCCATATCTGTAATGCTAAATCCATATCTATAATGCTAAATCCATATCCGTAATGCTAAATCCATATCTTTATTGCTAAATTATTGAGGCATTACTAAGGTAAATTTAGGATTACGAGCATGGATTTTAATCAATACATCCAGAGCGCGAAGCTTATACTTTCATCATGATGCATCATAATCATGGTGGTGACCTTCACCTACGTGCCCACATGCATTATCACTTATAACTTGTTTACTTCAACCTAGTCAAATTTTATGATTGAAAAACATGTATTTAAGTAGCCAGTGTTATGTATTTTAAAATAATTAACCAAAAACATGAATGTTTTAACCCTAAAAAGATTTTCAAAACAGACCTCAGCCGAAACACAATCACACCTACATATAAACTACCATAATTACCCCCACTTGTCTATAACCTTGTATCGTACTAACTTCAATCCACGTCCCGTTATTTTGCCCATTTGTTTAAGGCATATTAATTTGGTACCTAGCAGGAAAAAACTGCCATAAGTGTACGGATGCAAAATATATAAAAACCTCTATATCTTGGGTCCAGTCATTATTAAAATCGAACAGATACACCGCAAAACTTGGAAATGCAAAAGGTGTACAAAGTAGTATTTATAAGCATATTCAAAATAAGGCCTTTTGAAACGCATGATTTAGTGTAATTATAGAATATATTTATGTTTTAATTCAAACTTCAATAACTTAAATACAAACCGAAAAGTGTAAATACCTATTAACATACATGGAATTATTTTAATGGTCACCTCGAACGGATTTAACGACTCTACCAGTATACGTTACAGTTAACGTTGCATTTTGTTTATGAAATGAACAAGTCTCCTCTTTAATATCACCTAGATCACATTTGTGTTCCCCGCAATCAATACCTGGAAGACCTGCTGATAATACATTAAGTTTAGTGCCGATTTTTGACGTTCCTGTATCATCAGTTCTCTTTTGAGTGTGTCCGTTCATTTTATTCATAAAATATTGCTTATGGATAACTATTGTCCCAAATAATTGTTTTGGATTCCTAGACTGCTTTGTAGTATTGTAGTCTTCCATAAAATGTTCAGTTCCATTGGACTTTATATAAGCCAAGGGTTCAGATATATGTTTACCAAACTTCTTTACTCCGAGTAAACTACTAACAACTTTGATCTCTTCTTGGATTGCCTTTTTTCTTTTGCAGCGATTGCAGTAAGCCCTATTCCCAATCCAGTGCTAGCCGTCGCGATTATTAAGGGAAAAAGGAAAGGAAGGAATCTCTGGTTTCTACTGGAGTGGGGGCATTCTCTTGATAGTGGTAAAATTACGTTGTACTTAAAAGCTTCCAAGCACATTTGCTTGTTATCATAATGTCCTTCGATGGCGAAGTCATCCGGAATTACGATGTTTACGTCAAACCGAATCTCATCTCCAATCAGGTAACTTGGAAGGGCGTCGACTACACTTTGCTGGACCAGACTCGACGTCCCTGCAACAGACTACAGTACTAGTATCCAGAGCTTGGTCAAGGCTGAAAAGGTTGGTCCTTCCATGGTAGCTGCACATGGAAAACGTAATGATATTATTTATTACATAAACCATAAACTTGATTAATTAATTACAGGTTACTAGACATGGCAGTTTGAAGCCAAGTGGCCTAAATATTTCGTAAATTTAACTTTTGTACTTTAAATTTTCACCAATGACTTTGTATTTGTATAACTAAAGACTGATCATGCAATAATTTACAAACCCGTTAAGGTTCAGTGTAGTGGCAAAAACTATAAAGAGCAAATTGTAAAATAGATTATTGTAAAGACCAAAAAGTTTTTGTTTTGGTACTCGTGCTTCTGGTAGGTAACTGTACTAAGATGAGCTCCTGATAAGCGTCCAAAACTTTGTGATGAAAGTCAATTGGATGTGTATGCCTTTTATACTCTGAAAGTCTGATATGAAACTGTGATAGTGTTGTTAGATACTTTCAAGACCTAACCAATCAATCGGTTTCCATTAAGGAACCCTTTTTAAAGGAAAAAGGAATGATAATCCGTCAGGAATGCCCAAACCACAGGGGTATCTCAACGCAGAATATTAACCTCAAGTTAATACATTTTGTGACACTTTTTTAACTCAATATGAAAGGTATTTTTAGTGTGCCCATAATTTGTACGTTGCACACAAGACTGCATTTAGTAGGTAAAATGTAAACGAGGTTTTATGGGCAATATCAACCCAAAGGGTAGCATTATCCTGTTGGGTACAATGTTAAAAAAAGGTAGCGTAATCCGTAAAAGCCAAAGGTAAAACGCATGGAATTTTTTTTATCCTTTTGTCCTAGTCAGTTTTATAATCCCAAAAGGTTACATTTGACGAAAACTTATTGGGACCTTTGATTTGAAGGTGGATATGAAGGTTGCAGGCAACATCGTTTAAAGCTTTAGGGCTTTTCCAATGATTTAGAGGGATTGCCAGTCCGCATACATGTGTATGTTCAAGAGTCTAAAGGAATTTTGTGCTGAGTCCCAATGTGGGCGATGCTGTGAAATATTTATACCTCAAAAAGGGTTTATTAGTATTTCAGATTTTATTTCACTTTACTTTTGTGTGCTCCACTGGGCAGACCTCCGAAATGTAAGCGAACTAAACTTGCTTTTCCAGTTTTTGTTAACCCATTGGGGTAATTCAAGCAGAAAGTGTTTATACAGTTACGTTTGTAGCAGCTAACATAGCGGCGTTGGGAATCAGGTATAACTTTCACATCTATATAACACTGTGAGTGTACAGGTTAACAAAAATTTGGAGTTAAATTATTCCGTGATAAGGGGTGTTCAGTATGTAGAAAGAATAAATCGAATCGGTTGTAGTTGCTTGTCCTAAACGATGATTCGCTGGTTTAATATATGTGTCGGAACTCCACCGGTATTTCATTATTTATCTTCTGATTTTATATGTAAAAGTATTTGTTGTTGTTGTATGTGAAGCTAGCAGAAATGCCGACTTTGTTTCCAAAGTCATAGGTAAGGTGAGAAGCGCGTTTTTGGGACCTAACAGTCAAATTCTCACCGCAAGTTGCAGACTCTTTTCTCGTTCTTTAGTCTCAACGTGGTCGTTTGTAAAAGTAGAGTTTTGGTTTCTGCTAGCTGATCATGAGTTGATTATGTCGGTCGATTCTCTGTGCATATTGTAATTTTTGGGGCACATCATTAGTACGTTAATTTGGGTTGAGAATCCATTTACTTATTGAACTAAAGTTAAATTGTTGATTGTTTGGTGATTAATAAACGTAATGGGCACTGGAAATTAATCACACCTTCAGTTATTTTTATTACGTACATCATCGGTAGGAAAATCGTTAAAGTAGGTCATATACATAGTGGTGAAAGAATAGGATTCTATGATACGAACATACTGGAATCTTTTGATATCAGTGTCGAGTGATCGGTAACCTGACGGGCGAGTCTAGTTCCTACAATATGGGTAGAATTTTATAACTATTGGCTAGGTAATTTGTCAAAATAATAACAATGCGTTTAATTTTTTACTAACACAGTTTCAAATTGACTAAAAAATGAGAAAAAAAGATAATTACAGAATAAATAAATGTTAAATAGTAATAAAAACTACGTTCACACGTATACTAGGAAAAATAAACATGAAATGACCATAAAGTCTCAACTTTTCTGATGAAAACAGTTTGCATAACATTTTAACACAAAAGCATCTACACGCCATGCAACCACCCTAAATTTGCTTAGTAAACTTACAGTGGGAGATAGTAATAATTGTTTTTCTGAATCGCGTTGAAATTATATTTCAACAACTTTCCTATTTTGATGTCTCGAGCCGCCACAAAGATAGCACGAGGGGACAAACCTCCTGGGTGGGTGTTTGTCAGAAATTCGTACTAGCATCAAACCTAAAAGAGAGTATGGTTCTAAGGTTACGCACCTTGAGATATTTACGTATTTTAATCATTATTATTCATATATGTAATATTTGCAGTGCCAGCAGTACTTGTGATTTGGGCCAAGGCGAAAGAGTAGCTTTCCTTTGCTAGCAAATCTTATTTTGCTGAGTCGTTTTGCACCTTCTAAAAAATATATTGTGCAAAAAAGTCCCACTTATTTCCAGTACAAATTCATTCATTGTATATCTCCCACACGTACGGATGGTACCAGATGTTCTGTTTATAATCACCTGTATGGAGCAAGAACAAATACATACATAATAAATTACAATAAAAAACTCATGATTTTAAGAGTGTCTATTTTGAATACTTTATTTTGTAATAATTAAACGAAAT
Source organism: Orchesella villosa (assembly GCA_036850725.1). Classification (NCBI taxonomy): domain Eukaryota; kingdom Metazoa; phylum Arthropoda; class Collembola; order Entomobryomorpha; family Orchesellidae; genus Orchesella; species Orchesella villosa. Next base: position 17,764 of record JAANSM010000535.1, on the reverse strand, counting down.
ACGTTTTGTTTTGGTTTTTTATTTCCCGTTAAGTAGTCCACGTAATTACAGTAATCCATTTTCCCACGTCGTCTTGCTGAAATTCCTATAACATGAACAGACGTTGGTTAGGTTAGGTTTAATAAATAATCTTTTTAGTATATGACAAATAAATAAACCTAAATGATGTATAAGTATAGAAGAAGACCGGTTCGAGTTGAGGAAATTGTGATACATGAAAAGACGGGGAGTAAGAATCCACCATCCATTCTTTGCGGTAACGCATTTTTTTCAGAAATAATCGAGTTTGAACTCTATCGGGTACACCATAGTAACATATACATGTAAATACCTCAACAATTCCTTGATATGCTCATGGACTATGTAGTTATAGAGTTACGATTTGATGCCAGATTAAGTTGAGAATGGAGATTGGAAACTGACGACGATATTGATCCTGAGTAGCGTTGAAAGTTATTTAAAGATCTTATAATAAATACATATATTTTAAGATCTTATGAATTCTATTAAGAAGAATGATTTGGTTAGGGTTGGTTAGGAATTATTTGACTTGAACGTGTGTGCTTGGTTACGAAATGAGACTTCTAATAGGAACAAGGTTTGGTTAGATTATGTTACGAAATATTTGAATGTGTGAAGCATAGTTAAGGTATTTATTTATATGCAATGTAACTATGGCGTATCCGATTGGATTCTAACTCGTTCTAACTTTCACGAACGGTTGGTTCACGCAAGGAAATAATAATAATAGAGGTTGTATACTTGCATCCCAGGAAATTACGGATTTTTTTGCTTAATCACACTACCCCTGTTCGAACGGGTCTTTCCCCTTACTTGTTCCATGATTTGAAATTACCCGAATTTTGAGCAGTTGTTAAATTTGGCCTTTTCGTTGCCGTAGCGACTCTTTTCTGGAGTTTTGTGGGTTTCAAGTCCCTTCTTTTGGCTGGTACGAAAGTCGACTCCTCACTAAAAGTTCTTTTATTACTGTATCTTGTGAGTGAAATGTTCTTTTATTACTGTATCTTGGCTTCTCCATGGTACCTTCTGCGCCTGGTGGTGGGTTCAAGCTCATGGAGATTGAGATTTTAGCCTTCTTCGGAAATTGTTTCGCAGAGGGAAACATACTTTTCCGTTTAAGGCGGCGTGCTTGGACAGGTTCGGATTCGAATGTCTCGTTGATGTCTGTTGAATAATCACCACTTGGTTTTCCGGTTGTTAACCGTCTAACTCTCGTTTCTATTACACGTGACTGTTGTTGGTGTGCATCTTCCTCGTTTTCGCCTCCTAGAAACATAACAATTATAATAATGTAATAAATGCTCCATCTTTATTAATACTAAAAGTACTAGTACGCGCACATGACATATCAAGTTAAAATGGAAAACAATTACCACTAGGTCGGATGCAACGAAGAATTTTAATCGGAAAGAGTTCGCTCTTGTGACGCTTTTTGAAGCCATAATACCAATCATACGTTGCTGCTTTCTCACCGTCACCCTTGTATGCTTTAACTTTCATGGGTCTGTTAATGAATTTACAATACTCAAATGGTAGCCGTCGCACGTCAATTGGCCGTATGGTAACGTTACAACTGTTTAGCTTTAGTAGCATTTCAACTAAGCTGGTTTCTTCCGGTATTAGCAAAAAGTTCGAGTTTCCCTAGAATTCTTGAGTCCAATTTATAGTGTTCTTGATGCATGCAGAAGCCCTTCTGGTCCATGTTTTTAGAAGCTTGATATTTAATCCCAATTTGATGTAATTTCGCAATAATGTCACCCACAGCCTCAATTACTTTTTGGTGAGGTACTCCTGTTATGCTACTGAAATTTTTTGTGTAGTTGTGAGGCATTTTGAACAGGAAAGTAGCGGAAAATTTATTGGTTTATGAAGAACGAACAGGTTATAAACATAAACAACATTACCCAAAAGTAAATAAAGATTACTAAGGGGGTATTCAGGAGCACCGGGCTTAAAAGTTTTCCACAAGAATATTTGGTGGTGAACTGAAAATGTAACGATTTTGGAAAATAAGTCTAACCACAGCTGACAGCATATTTCATGGTTTTCGGGCGGACAACAAAATAAGATATCTCTCAAATGCTCGCTTTAGTGTAAATTTTTTCTTCTCAATAATGGAAAAGTTACTGAAAGATTTCCTTGCCTGTTGATAGTTAAGTTGTTGCATTATTGATTATAGCGTTAAATTAAATCTACTATTATGTTGCATGTACTATAAGCCGCGGCAGCAACAACAATATCATAATCATGATGTATACGTTTGACGTTGGTTAGAAACTAACAATATACATATTTATTTGTTAATGCCAATTGCAATTGTAAATTAAATCATGTCGAGTGTTTTGTTGTACAAATATATAGGTTAATAATTTTAACAACGTTTATTTCCACGTCCAACATCAAGCAGACGTGGAGGATTACAAGGGGTAACAATAACATCAACTGCTTCGCACTACTGACTACATATTACATTCTAGCCTAAACTAACCACCAAATATAATTTGTTGAATATTCGTTCATTGTGAAACTACTGCCCGATCAAGGGTTTCTTCTGCCAACAGATAACATTTTTCAACTAGCAACTACACATATGGGGGGAACCAACAACGCAAAGAGTTCCAGAAGCGTATTATCGATTATCAATCGTCTTGTCAGAATGCAGAAAGGTATTTTTATATGACATCATATGTCACAACGAATATTTGGTGATCTGTGTTGGTTTAATTTATCGCATATCTTTGCCAGGGAACTCCGTATGGGGTTTTTAGGACCGGGGAAATAAGGCTTTTAATGGGTTTGGGAAACAAAATCCCAACCCCGGTTTTGCCTTTTTTAAACAAAATTTTAAAATATTGATTGTTAATCTATGATTTCTTTTACAGCAATGGTATACCAATGCGTATTAGTGTAGTTCAATTAAAACTAGCGTAGAAACATTTATAAATTTGTAATATTGCCACTGTCCATGTATTTTACTGCATAAAAACCCAAAAGTCAATAAAAGTCCAAACCCCCTCAAAATGGGTTTTTTGGGGATTTTACCTTAAAAACCCACCCAAATGGAGTTCCCTGATCTTTGATCTTATTATACATAGAACACCACTTATGAATTAAAACAATGAAAAAGAAAAAACGTAACGTCAAACGTGGGATGAAAGCAACGCATTTCTTTCCAGATAAAGTTGCCAACGTCAATATAATTATGGCCATGTAAACTCTTCTTCGTGTAAATTCTAAAACAATGGCTAAGAGTCTAAGAGTTTTGAGATTATGACGGATATTGGGAATGTTGATTGTGTGAATACAATCAACATTTGCTAACCATCTTTTTGATTAAGTTTGATTACGTTACGTGGTTACTCATGTACACGATGACATTAAATTCGTGGACATAAGATAAAGTTTCTAGGACTTCGAAACTGCAGGAGGGTAAAACCGACCCTCGTTGTTTTTAATTCCGAAATTCGGTGATATCGCGTCAAGTATTAAAAACACGTTTCGTTATACATACTACCTGTATCTGGAAGAACGCCCATACATAATTCTACCAAACCCCACCACTGCTACCCAAATACTTCAAAAGCTTTTGTACAACTATATACTTACACTAAGTAGCAGAAATAATACTAACCTAATAAATTCTAACAATTTACGTTTAAATTATGCTATAAAAGCTTTTATGATTTCCAAAAAAACAGCTAATTATAAAAGATACCTACGTCAGGAAAGATGAGTTAGGCAAATTTGAGTCCTCACTTGGCAAAGAATCAATGCTGAATAATTATTGTGTTAATTAATAAATGTACCCCTGATGAGGACTTTAGTGTCAATCGAAACGTCGAAAAAATATACTGTTTTTACTATTTACCCTTGACCTTTACCTGTCAACATTCAAACTTTCATATAAAAATTTATTATGTTAGTTTTGGCTTCCTTTTTCTGTTGACCGTTTTCTGTAACATGTGTTTCAAGGGTCAGACCATGCGCTTTCTTTAATTCCCAAAATATTCAATGTACCTAAAGGCTTAAGAAACCAATGTTTCGGCTTTTTACAAACACTGTCTCACGAGGTGATACATAATCTCAATTGTTTGTATTAGCCGCAAGGGTAGTATAATCCAAAGGTAGATATACTCACAATTTGCGCAAGGGTTGTAAAATTTTAAAAATAACACAGGCTGCATACTTAATCCAAACAGGGTTCATACTTATAATCCATAATTCACACGCAAGGTAAGCATTTACGTGTTACAGTCCAAATTATGTGTCCGATGTAAATACTGTAATGGACACCCAAACCAGGTTAAATACCTAGTGCATGTTATTTTTTGAATCCCTGCGTATCAAACTATTTACCTCACTATATGCATATTTGAGTAAACCGTCAACAGTTTGCTTTTTAGATCATAAGTCCCAGCCATAATTAGTATGCGCTCTCTTTGAATCAGTCTCACGTTGTTCTTGGTCGCGTGGAATTGTTACGTTGCAATTTATACATTATAAGACAATTACAAGAGGTGTGAGAGACATTATTCTATCCTCTGAATGGTTCTGCATGATAATACGAGAGAAATGTTTCTCAATGTATCCATTCATTTAATAAAAAATATCATTGAAATGAGAAAACTCAGCATTTCGAAGAGTGGCCAGATCTCCGAAATATCATACATTTAAATGCTTTGAAGGCTGTCATGTTATATGTTGCTAAATTACACCGATTCAGTTTAAGCCTTTAACTGTATTTATAATAAAATTGATCTAGTTGAATTGCTTTGAAAGTTTATTTAATGAGTAGGTCTCTTGATCGTCCTTTCTTCATCGCCCCTACATTTGATCAACAGTTTTTTGATCGCTTACAAATAAATATCACCGGCGCTTTTGATCGTCCGTGCATATTATCGACTCTTATTATATTACATATACATATATTACATTTTTTAAATGTTTTACAGCTCATTTATAAAACTTATATTACAGTTTAAGTAATGGCTCTGGTCAGTTATGCCAAGGATCTAAATAAAAAATTAATTTAATCACGTGAGCATTATAAGCAAACGATATTATCGAGTAATGTTAAAGTTTCGTACTAATATTAAGGTGGTATATTATGTAGATTGTTGTGAAGATACACTGGCGATCAAATTTATAAATATTCAAATAATCCGTTACACTTACGCCAATTACATTCTTGCATCCATAAAGGATCCAAACCAGCATCATTCGACGTCTCCGTTGCAAAACGTGTGTCACAGTAGTCTTCCTGGTCCATCTGCTGTTCACTAGTCCCTTGACTAAGGACTGAACATACCACGTCATAAATGCGGTTCTCAAATTCCTTTTTTGCAACTACATCCTCGAAATAGGATAACTCATCTTCAAAGCTCGTGAACTCTTCTTCGAAATTCGTTCCTCTTTTATTTGAATATGTTCGAATATTTCAAATTTATTGGTTTGTAGATTCATTTTGGCTTATTGGGTGTAAAACTTGTAATAAAATTTAACACTATGTGAGATGTTTTTGTGGCAAGAACGGTGGAGTGACTGATGTGGTAGCACCAGATACAACCTCATTTTATACCTATTCTTTTGCAAGAATAGGTTTAAGTTTATTGGTTGGTTTTTTATTGAATCAGCAAAATCTTTACCTACCTGGTTTCTTTTAACTAGAAGCTGCTAGGTATGATGAGTAAAGACATTTTAAGATAAAATCTGTTTTCTTTGAAAAAAATAATTTTAACATTTTCCAACTCTAACTTACTACCCTTTTACTCAATGTATATAACTCACCATAAAACCATGTGCATCATTTAAAAAAATGAGAGTTTTTAGGAAATAATCCCAAGAAAGCTGAAATAATCTCATAAATATTGAATATTTCTTTCCAAATATAATCTTATTGGGTTGAAATGTTCATGTATGAATAATGTTTTTTGTGTGTAGGGATTGCCTTGAAAGCCCATACTCCCTCACCAAAGCAGCAGTTCTTAGGTACATTTTAATGCTTTGAAGCCTGTCATGTTGTATGTTGCTGTTAGGGCTCAGCGTACGTAAGTACGGTGTATGTAAGTATGTGAACGGATTAGGTTCTATTGGGATTTGCGTACAGTACGGCACTGGTGTATGTGTGTGGATGGATATTGGGATTTGCGTTTGATGCATTCCACGCATCGCACATGGTCAAAAATGGTGAAAAAGCGTCAACATCTTCAAACATGTCTAAATTGACGTTTTAAATTAGGCTTAAGAATTGAATTTTATTTTAAAGTGGAAAGGGACTGTAATTCTTGGAGTAATATTAGTAAAAAAAATTAAACATTAAAGGTCCGGCGAAGGGCCACAACATCTTCAGACATGTCTGAATTGAGGATTTAAATAAGGCTTAAGAACCGAATTTTATTTTAAAGTGGAAAGGGACGGTACACCTTGGACTAATATTAAATTATTAAGGTTCAACGGTGACTGTAGTTATCCAGTGAGTTAAAAGCTGCTGCGTCATGGGTTGTCTGTATTTCACCAGAATTTATTATGTACTAATTGCGTTTAAAACGCGTATCAGTAGATTATGAGATCAGTACTAAGGCTGCCTGTCTGTCCGTCTGTAAACACGAAATCTCAGAAACTACTGGACCGATTGATTTCAAATTAGGTATACCGACAGCTTAGGTAAAAAAAAAGTTGAAAGGAACTTCAGACCTGTGGACCACTTGTGACTCCAGATATTGGGTTCGGAAGTTACATGACTTTCAAATGGAAAGTGGAATGTACATGTAGTGTAATGGCTCTCATGCATATTGTGACCCCAGACATTGGTGAAGGGTGAAGGTCACATGCATTAAATGAGATTTGTTTCCATTTTCACACAGAATTAACAACTGATCATAGTGAAATGGCTATCACACTAATGGTGACTCCAGACAAGGGTAGGGGGTTAGGATTACAATCATTTTAAATGGCAACAATATTTTTTCTTTGATTCTCATACAGAATCATTAGCTAACCACAGGGAAAAGGCTTTCACGCTTATTGTGACCCTATATTGAGGTGAGTCATGAGTTCAAATGTGCTAAATGACCAATTGTCAATCAGACAATTATGTTGAATATTTCAATAATCCGTTAGAATATATGCTTTCAGTTGATTATTCCTAAAAGTCTAGCATTTCTTGTTCCGTATTTTAGCCCATTTGTTTATCTAAAATTTGTACGCCTACCTAATCAACGCTCAATCAACATTTATCAGCATTAAAATCAACATTTGTAACACGGACTATGATCTAGTTAGTCCAAAGAACTTATATTAGAATTATAATATAGATAAAAGATGGGGAGAGGCATGAAACCAAGTAATTATAGACATAACCTTGTTGTCTCAACTACTAAATTTGTGACACGTTTTTCCTTTTTATAAAGACCCTTGAGAGTTTAGTAAATTATGTTGATCAATGTGTTATCGAAAGTTTTCCCCATAGTTCGTCCAGTAAGAATAGCAGTCGTACAGACAAAATATTAGAACAAAAACAAAAACAATGACTGCAGTCATTTTTACTGTTTTTGTCCTTTACCATCCAGTCGAATGGTTGGTAAACACGACATGGTGAGATGGAGAGAAATGCATTAAAACTGCGAAAGGCAAAATGTAAGGTTATCCGGTACACCGAGTGTCTCAGGTTTTCATTTTCATCCACTCTCTCTCTCTCTATATATATATATATATATATATGAGTTAGTCGAATCAGTGCAGGACACTGGAACCTAACTTTCCACAAAATCAGTTGTATGTATCAGTTCTATTTAGGGTTCATGAATTTTCAAGTCCTTCTATAATTTAGCCATCCAAATCCTTGTTTGAGCATTATATGCATTTATTATATTTACAAACTTGATAAGATCAGAGCATAGTATTCGTTTTTAAAAGGTGCCGTAGTTATGAAATTTATCTAGAATATTTTTTGATGATTTCAAACACGTTATACGAAAATTATTGTTTTGTACATCTGAACGCCATTTACAACGTCATACCATTTATAAATGCTTTACCTAATAGATACTTATAATGGTGCAACCGTAAAATAGAAAATGCGTAAATTCCCATCATAAACACCCGTATGAGACATATGCCCATTAAAATATAAAGGGCTCTAATTGGTCCAGCTTTCGTAGAACTCTTAGGGTTGGAGATGTAACCTTAGTGAATGTATTCGTGTATACATCTATTTTTTAGTAGAATTCTTGTAAGAATCCGGCTCTAGGCCTCAACTCAGGTAGCTACGTCACTAGGAAGTTATTAGGTATTACCAACTTACATTGGTTCCCTCGATGAACAATAGAAACACCTACCGGCAAACGTGATCACTTTAATATCGTTAAATATAACGCTCTTGTAAGCCCCGTAAATGGGGAAATTAGTGTAAACGTTGAGCCAATCGTAGCAAAAGGTGCATAACATTTTCAAATTATCACACAAAACCGACTTACATAGTAATAAGATTCAAGAAATAAAATCCGACACGGAAATAAATTCTTTACCATTCCTATAAATACTCCTTTATTTTCTAAAAAAAATACATTCCAGTACAAAAATATGATACGTGTTTACTCGCCAAAGTTCAAACCAAGTATAAACGATACCTACTCTACTGAGCGAATTAAAGTCATATTTCATTAAACATCACATGTCGTTTAGGTTTCAGAGTCTATCTACTAAATCTTTGAAAATTGTATGGATATGGATTTAGGGTATTATGGGATATAAATTATGGGCAAATATTATGGGATACCTGTCACGTGTATTATTACTACGAGTAGAAAAGATACCTCAATAGTGTTTAAAATTTAACGAATTCATTGTGATTAGTGACTGTAAACGTTAAGTCTTAAAATGATACAAACAAATATTAATAACTGACCAAACAACTATATAACCGTCTATAACAAACACATATTGAGTACATTCCACATTCTTATGTTATGTTATAACTTATAAGACACTTTTATGCGACGGTCCGATATAAAGGTTAAACAATATGAGTACAATAAACTGCACCAAACATATAGCCCGGTGTGTTTAATCACCAAAACCACTCGAGACTGCATATGAAGACGGAAAATTATCAATTGCAGGAAATATGAAATGTCAAAGTACATACATTTGCTTATATTGCTTGGTACATACAAATTTGGTACAAATTACATTAAAAAAATTTATACACAAATAACAACCAATACCAAGTTTATAGTCATAGTTGTCTTACTCACTTAGTTAGAAGTCTCACGAACATGTGGAAACATGTACTGCAATTTAACATCACCATATTCACAAGACAGGTAGAGTAAAGTCGATTGAGTAATGCCTGAAAAAGTGTTAGAAGTATAACTCATGAGTCATGATTAACCCATGATACTATTCATAATACTACTGCTCCTCTTACCACATAAAAACGTAGACGGCTCCGGTAAATCGTTAACAATCGTTTGGTAAATCGCATTCATGTCAATCTCAACGTCATATTCCGTGACTTTCCTATCTTGCCCAACTTGTGCATTAGATTGCCGAAACGAACAAACTGCACGTGATAAATACAACAAAACATCTTTTCAGTCATACCTTCTAAGTATTTTAGTATGTCTCTACCTGCCCTCTTCACACTGACCTGGAAGTTCCGGAAACCTGCACGAGATCTTCGCGTTCAGATTCCGTCCAGAGGCGGAAATATTTCCAGGCATAACTTCTTGGAAAATATATATTATTTAAAAACCATTTATCATTGGTGATAGAGAGTATTGCATAAGCATTTTCTATTACATCAAATTCCGACGGGGCATGTACGCCCAAGAAGTGACACCAAGAGGTTTTTTTGATGGCAGTGACAGGAACGTCGTGAACACACATTGGGTTAGTGTGGATGCCAGTCTATAATAGAAACAATTCGTAATCTGTAATTGTATTACAAAATAATAAATTGATTATTCACATCAGTTGAAGTAGTACAATTTTTCGTACAAACTCAATTTCAAAGGTAAGACAGGGAACAACTCTGCGTGTCAATTTAACTTTCAATCGTCGTACATAATCGTTTGACGTCAAGGAGCGTAAAGAATCAGCAATCGTTTCTAGAAATACAAAATGTTATTAGTTCGTTCCATTTTAAACTTTAACCAACCATAAAACCCGTATTTACCAACCCACAACCTAACTAAACCTAACCTAACGATATTGCTACAATGTGCTTATAATATGGTGGTATTGAATGTATATTAATGATTATTTGAAGATTGTATTTGTAGATCTTGTAATAACCAATCTGGTGAAATTTCCAGAAAGATTTCATTGTCTTCCTTGCTTAACCCTTCCATTGCATATGATACAAAGATTGACTGCATCGGGACTTCAGCCCATGCTAACAATCAACCTGTTGCAATTCCCACTTCCCGGTTGGACAAAATGAAACTGGGTTTGTCTGACGTAATTCGGAGTCCAAAGACTCTCCGACATCGGGACAGGTTTATTATTAGGCCTTCACGAATCACCAGCCAGCAAATAAAAATAAATTAAAAGGTGGCGATTTATTAACTCAAACATCTAATTACCATCAACCATGCACCACTGCAAGTTTAACAACATACGATGCTATAACTTATTCTTTCTTTCAATCGTCAATCGTTAACGGTTTCGTTACAATCACAAAGGACATGTTGATAATTATAAACTTATTTTGGAAACTTACGGGCAAATGTACGAATACAAATCAGGTTGTCCGCTACTGCCATGAACTTCATTTTTTACTTACAACTTATAAAGAGATAACAAACCACCCAAAACAATGATCTCGGTCCCAAACAGTAATCCTACAAACAATATTTTACAAAGAAAATCATTCAAATTTAACACATGATCGCATGATTAAATATGATCACAATATGTCGCCCTTGGTAACAACTGTAATAGAAATTAACACACCGTAATTACCATAATTAAGTTTTTTTCATTTTCACGTCATATTTAAGGCTAAAATGGCACATATCTTAAGCGCTCGGCACTGCATGGACGAATGTTTGGTAGTTTAGTCAAAATATTCGAAGGTAGCGGAAAATAAAGTTTAAAAAATTTTTCCTTGCGCGCTCCTATTCTAAAGAAGCTAAACACAAGCGTTTTGGTATTTCTCGCAGTGACGACTGCAATAATGTTAATACAAAGGTTCAACAACCATGTCCTGGATGATATTACAAAGGACTTTGCAATGGAGTGCAGTAAGTTCAATAAACTTAAATGGTACATTAAGTTTAAATTTATATGGTGTAAAACCAAATTACTTCAACAGCTTTAAATAATTTTCACACTATTTTTATATTATCTAAACTGTAGGTTTAACTACGCTGGGAAAAAAATTAGTATTGCATACAAGTATCAGGGCTATGTTAGGTTTAGAAGTGTAGTGCATAGTCTGTCTGCTAGCTCACTAGTAAATAGAATAAATAGGGCAAATACTTAGACCCAAGGAATTGTAACGGAAAGTAACTACCACATAAACCTTAATAAACTTGGAGAAAAGGTAACCCACAAAAATGACTCAACGCAAATACATTCGTTTGTTGAATACTTATTTACGTGAATTACCTCAACCCTCCAGACGAACAGATGTTCATTTCCAACCGAACACATAAGTATTATTACCTCGCATTTTATATAACCGAATTTAGAGTTGATAAATCAGGCGTATTCGTTTTTCTGTAGCATTTACATAAATTGTGTTCAGAAGAGCGCTAGTATCGCTTTAGTTAGCTCAAGTTGACTCGAGCTCCTCCAAATAAATTTACGTGCGACCGCAAAATTTAGATTTTGAGATCACTAGTTCTTCTACGTAGGCTTGCTTTATCTTTTAACCATCTTTTTATTTACGTAGTTTGAGATGAGTACATAAAATGGAAGAGGAAAGGCAGGGAGAGAGTTCACTTTCTATTTCTATGTGTCTTTTCGTATTTCCTGCGATAGCAAGTAATCTATTCACTGGTTTATGTGCAGTTGAATTATTTCTAACCCAACACGGTAAGTATATATTCCTTGCGATGGATTCCCAACTTTGCATAACCAAACGATAGTGTTCCAAATAATGTAACAACGGGATAGTACCGTTTACCTTGCGGCATTCGTTAAGGGCATACATTTCAACACCTTATATTGTACTCCGTGTATACACCAACCCACCGACCGAGTAACCCAACTAAAGGTGTACAACATTTCTTCGTTTTTAAAAAAAATTTATATTTTATTATCGGGCCGATTGAAAAGCAAATTTTCTTGCCATTGGATCCGGTTATTTCACTACATGGAATATGAAACATTTAAACTTGAAATTAAAATTTGATGTATTGTGCGGTATAGCACATGACACATTGACGGAAAAATGATTATGTGTTAATTCGATAAAGACAAATTCCACCTGTGCGATGTCTTTACTATATACTTCTAGAAAAATCGTTAACGACGTCCAAAACTACAAAATATCCTAAGTAAGTTAATGTTTTGTTTAAGGGAAATGTTGAACTTATTTCAATGCCATTTTATAGACTACTACGCCTAATGATGAAACAGATTTGACACTGATTATATCAAGTGTTATATTTTTAACGCACCAAGAATGAGTTCAAGATGCCAATTTCACAGTGGCTAATAGCCACGCGATTCCTCTCTATGATTCGTACTGCATGAGAAAGTTTGCATTGCAAATAGGGCTTCTTAAATGTATCTCAATACAAATAACATGGTTTTCAAACCTTTATTCAATCCATAAACACTGGTATTTATAGCGAAATTATATTGAACAAATAACAAATATTGTAGGAGGAAATTGATATTTACACAGCTAGCTAAAGTATTTAGAAGTTTGAAAGTCGTTCTAACCTTTCGTCGTAAGTAACCAAACGTCACACTTATTGTGACTTCACAGTTCAAATGCACTAAATGACCAATTCTCAATTGGAACCAATATTTAAAATTTTGATAATTTTTCAGAATACAAGGTTTCACAAGATACGAATTCGTATTTCCTACATGGTTTATCTATCTTCTTGTTATGTAAATAATTTTGATATGAAAAGTTGAGAAATCAAGGTCATGCTATGTTGTATGTTGTGCTGCATTTTCCGTTTTCACAACTTTTTACAGTATGTTTGACATTAGCAGAGTGGATACAGCGTTGTGTGTATGGTCCTCTCTCTACGTGATCCTCATATGCCCATAACGTTTACTCTTTTGCTCTCCGATGGAGCTGAGCCAGTGTTGGTGATTTCAATTTGTTTATTATTTGGTGGAATGAACTATTTTAAATTGTGTTGGAGTCAATATAAAAGACCCATAAATCTTACAAAATGATATTGCTTTGTAGTTGCTATTTGTAGTGCGAAGAAAGTTGAGGAAGATCGCTTGCCGTAACGCTGCACGAAAGCAACATACGCAGTTAGTTCCATTTTATATTCCTGTAGTAGGAACATTGGGGAGAGTCCCAGAGTCATTAAATCCCAGCTCGTGAATTATAACCACTCCTGGAACATTCCTAGTAGCCTAGAAAAAGTTATTGAGGGCATCATGTCACTGCCCTGAGAGTTCTAAAGTCTGTAATGCTGCCAGAACAGGTTCATATACCTTGCCTATTCCGACCTTTTTGTGAAGGTTTTCCACAAAGTTCCAGCAATAGTTGAGATTCGGCACCTACATTTTATACTTCGTGTGTAATAGTGTTTATTACATTATACAGGACCATCGTTAACAAAAATAAGTACTGTGCTAACAATCGTAGCATAAATAGCATATAGTGCCGTGATGCAACTTTGTACGCGAGGTTCATCTACATAAAATAATATCCATTGTAAGCTTTTTAGACATTTTTAGTTGTTTGTTATGCAGAAGGAAAAGGGTTTCAGAGCAAACCATCATCGACACTGGACCCGTAAAGGAACGTGGGTGAGATACGTGTTGTAGATGTGATGCAAGCTAGAGTCAAATATTTTTCTAATTAAAAAATGCCAATAATTTCCTCTTCCCAATCACAAAGAGTGAATTAAAAACCCTTCTTGATCTTAGTTTAGACTACAGCTATCTCCATCCCAATCACAAAGAGTATATTAAAAACCCTTCTTGATCTTAGTTTAGACTACAGCTATCTCAAATATAATGGGGAAATATTCTATCAAAGAAAAGGGATTCAGAAGGGAAATAGTGTTAGTGTTTCCGTCGAATTAGAATGCTTAAATAAAGATGAAATAGTTTTTACCGGCAGATTAATCGATGACATACTGATGGTAGTAGATACAACCGATTTCACGTACTCAATTGATGAATGGTTAGAAAATGCATTCAAACATAATTTTTTGCCATTCACATACGAATGTAGATTAGAAAATGTTAATTTTTTGGACTCAAATATCTCGCTCAACTCGGATCACTAAATTATCACTTCTATTTATTCCAAACCAATGTCAAAGCACGAGTTAGTACATTTCAGCTCCAACGACCCAAAACACTTGCAATAATTTCTTCGTACTCATGCGGCATGAGAATAATCAAAATCTTGTTCCAATGAAAACATAGAAATGAAATGAAAGCTTAGAAAAAAATTTATACGGAAAGGATATACAAATCATCTAATTCAAAATGCTTTTGATAAACTACACAATCAATCTCGAGAAGAGCTTGTAAAGCCTAAATCTAATTTCCTTTTTAAATTCCTTTCTCTCCACCAACCTGAAATACTCGCACAATACAATATCTCTTGTTCCCCCCAAAACAATCACAAAGACTGTCTGAAATCTTTGTTGTAGTCCCATATTACAACAACATAAAAGATATGGGTAAGAATGTGAAGAGCGCATTCCACACAGAGGTAAATCTTTGTAGAAACAGCAGCAGACTAAGAACGTGTACTGTAGATGTACATATTCTTACATACGCTTTCAGCGTAAACACTTCACTACGTAAATACATACAGCTGTACTACGCACAAACAACCAAGTTACACACTTTTACAACTCCTAATTGTGAATTAATTTTTTAGAAACAGGAGACTTTATATTTAAAAATTGTAACACAGGTAACTATGTTAAACTTTTTTATTTTATAAACATATTCATGTGTATCAACACAAGCAATTGTAAGAAGTTTTAAACTCAACATTTATGTACTATTATGTGTTTTTATGTACAGTGTTCAACTTACAAACAAAAATATATTTTTAAATTCAAATCGTTAAATACAACTTTTTAAATACAACTTATATTTACCATCACCCAGGTAAACTTGATTGTCAACCAATACTATAGTACTAAAAATTTATGGTTAACTATATATTTAACTTCTTCATTTATAAACAGCCTGATGATGGAATAAATCACACCGAAACCGGTCGTTGGGTATCATCACATTATGAAACAGTTCACAGTGCAATATTTATTTACATAAAGAAATCTCTGAAAAGCGAACAAGAGGTTGAACCAACCCTTTAAGGTATATTAACCTCAAACACTGCTTTCAGACACATTTGCGATTTTTTATAGCTTTATACTGGCGGCGGTTTGATAAAAACTACCGTCTATTTGTAGTATTTGCAGTATTTGTAGGGGGACAACGCAAGGCTTTGATCTGAATCAGATCGAAGCCTTGCGTTAATAATTGTTACCGCCGGGTTTACTTTTAGATGAACGATAGGTTTTAAAAATAAAGTCTCAACCTTTGCTAGTGTAGTTTGAGTAATGCAAATAAAATATTAATATTCTATTGCGGACTGTTTAAGTTCCTTCGGATTCCGAAAGTCGGATGCATAATTATTTGTCATTATCATTCACAGACATCGAACGTAAGTACGAGATGCGTAAGTACTAAACAACATACGTTGATATGCGCAAGTACTAAACAACGTACGCAATACGTTGATCTGATTCAGATCAATGCCTTGCCCATTCGTCCGAAAACATAAAACTGCTGCATTATTGATTTGGGAACCGAGCAAAAGTAGTTACGTCAAGAATTTTGATAGATAACATCGAGCAGTTCCTTTGCACTGCTCGTGCGAATGTTTTTATATAGTTTTATACTCACGGCGGTTTTATTCAAACCGTCGCCTACATAAAATTGCATAAAAATTTTTTTGATTCCGCAATACGTTTATTTGATTCAGATCAATGCCTTACCTGTTCGTCCCAAAACATAAAACTGCTGCATTATTGATTTGGGGACAAAGCAAAAAGGGTTATACCAACCATTTTGACAGATATTATCAAGCAGGGATTTTGCACTGCTGGCACGAATTTTTTTTACATAGTTTTATACCGGGGGGGTTTCCTACAAACTTTCACACATATCCTAATATTTTAAATAAATATCTTAATATTCTTCCTTCCGGTTAGTCTCAAGTATTTGGGATTCGCCCTCACCTTCGTATATTTATCATTTCTTGCTGCGTAACTTTAGGTACGCAGCGTACCCCTTCTTCTTCAATTCCTAAGCTAGGTTTCATGCTGGTGCAGCTGTAAACGTGTGACATGCTTATCATCATGGCATTACAGGCAGTTCAAATGGAAAAGAACAGATTGTTGAAACTGCATAAACTCCTTCATAAAAACATATAAAACATCTGGGAATTTTCCCAAAGCTAGCACCTGTTGATCGTTTAGACTGTACACCTGATTTCAGGTATCAGGAATCAATCCCAAACCTTAACTGATGATTAAAATGCTTACCTTCGCATGTCCATTTATTTTGCCATTATATTGAAAGGGTTCTAAACACGGAAATCACTGGAACCGTTCAGTCATCTAAAAAAAATGGCAATTTTTCTCCGTATTCTGATTTTATCAACGTGACTCCCCTTCAGCAAAATCAAATGGAGAGCGGTTAGTTTCTGCTAAACAGGAAGTAATTCAACATAAAAATACAGGAAATATAAAAAATATAAACCATAACAATTGTTGTGAATCTTCCCAGGTAGTTCACACCTGGATTTTCATAGCCCTTACTAAACTTCAAAAGATTTGGGGAAATTTCCAGATCAAGTGCTTTGAAAACTCCCGTTTAAACGATCTGTAAGGCCACATAATATGTTATTATATGGTTTTCGTCGCTCCTTGTTCAGCAAAAATTCCCTTGCATGTTTTGAGTACTTTTTCAGCGAGTCTAGGTCAACTCATGAACGCGAAGGGAAGTATTTGCTCATACTCCAATTCTACAACTCTCATATTCACTGGAAAGGATAAATATAATTCTGGAAAAATTTCCAACTAATTTTAGCTGGCATATATTTAACCTAATGCATGATACCTTAGATTCAATAAAATTCCTACAATCCAGGAACATGTCGTAAGTTGGGAAAATTTCCTGAGAGTTTAGTATTCATGTTCACTTATCACGGATGGTGCTCAGTAGCTGCTAGCTTACAGAAAATCTTAAACATGTGAGGTATTGGTTCTTTATCTGCATCATCTATTTGTAAGCGAAATGACGGTAAGAAAGCATTTTGCCTTTTAAGTTATCTGTTAAAACTGGAAAACTCGTTTGAAGGTGGGGGTAGCATGTCGTGATTAAATGTTTGAAAAAATGTATAAATAAATCATTTTTTGGCAACGACCCCACATTATTTTTTGCACGGGTCTAGGCGTTTTCCCCCACGGGAATGTTCCCCCACAAGGGAAGTTTCCCACATTGGTGCTTTCCCACATCGGTGTTTTCCCACATAGGAATTTTCCCACTTGTGCAGGTT
>JAANSM010000534.1:0-27000 GCA_036850725.1 Orchesella villosa | reverse complement strand
TACATCCTTGTGGAAACTGGGGTTGTTGTGAACCTGATGGCCCCTGTTGAAACTGGCCCTGTTGTGGACCTGATGGTCCACCACATCCTTGTTGAAACTGGGCTTGATGTGAACCTGATGGCCCCTGTGGAAACTGACCTTGTTGCGAACCTGATGGCCTTTGTTGAAACTGACCGTCTTGTTGTGAGCCTGACGATCCACCACATCCCTGCTGAAATTGGTTTGGTGATGGACCTTGTGGTGGTGGCATATTACACCCCTGCTGAAACTGGTTTTGTGAAGATGGTGACATTCCGGATCCTTGTTGGTACGGGGGTGGTTGTGAAGCTGGTGGAAGATTTCTGCATGAATCTAATCTCTGAGGTATGGGAGGAGGCACCATATGAGGGGGTGGTTGAGGAGGAGCAGGTTGAGTGCCGGGCTGCATGTGTCCCGGGTTTACTAAACAACTTCTTGTTGGTTCCTGAGAACCCATTGGGTCTCCACTTCCACTCAAGGAATGTGACTGAGTAATTCCTCCAGCCATATTTGGATGTTGTTCCAAAGGCTTCGCAAACTTCACCTGCATGCGAGGAGATGAAGAAGATGAAGTGTAGCCTCCTCCTTTCTGAGGATAGATTGTGATTACTTGTTGTTGCTGTTGTGATTGTATGTTTTGCTGTACTGCTTTCGCAGGCGGAACGGGCGATCTCTGTAAAGTATTCGGATTTTGTGAAGTCTGTGATTGTTGTTGTGCCGAGGAGGAGGATTGCTGTTGTTGTTGTTGTGGGTGCGACAAATCTTTTTGATGACTTGCATTCGGATCTACACTATTCCCTGGTTTCAAATGATTCCCTATATGATGACGCGGCTGCTGAGAGAGTGCGACTGTATTACGTTGTTGTTGCTGTTGCTGTTGATGGTGATGAGGCATTTGGTTGTGAGGCTGTGGTAAGAATTCACTAGGAATCTGAGTATTCGAAACTGGTTGCGTGCAATTTGACATAGCCTGTTGACCTTGCATATTATGAAGAGCTTTACTTCGAAGTGCAGGCGAAGGAGAATTTGTAAGTTTATTGTCTGAGTTTCCTGATTGTGCAAACTGGGGTTGAACATAGAAAGCGACATTCCTGGTAACGGATTGAGCATGGCCATAAACATGACCAGAGTCTTCATATATCAACTGACGAACGTAAATGAATAGTAGTACCAAGTAGACTAGTGACACAACAGTCATGATAATGAGCGCTATCAAGCTGTACACTTCTGCCAGCCATTTATTCGGAGGAGTTGTGGGCACTGGGTGAATAAAATTTAAGTCCGAGCCACTGCTGCTCTCGCTGCCAATCATTCCCGGTGAAATTTCTGCAGAACTACCAGTGTTGCCATACACTGAACTCCCACGACTGCTAGTGCTGCTTCCGCTCCCCACTGTGGCACTTGTTGGGTATACGACGCCACCGCTGGGACTTCGGGTCAACTTGGGGAGAAATTCTGAGTAGTCTTCTGGAAGGTGGTCGGGTGCAACTGGACCACCGGAGGGTCCAGCTGTGTCGGTAGTTTGAAAGCCAGAGTTTACANTGGGGAGAAATTCTGAGTAGTCTTCTGGAAGGTGGTCGGGTGCAACTGGACCACCGGAGGGTCCAGCTGTGTCGGTAGTTTGAAAGCCAGAGTTTACATAGCCGTCCGTTATGGACACAGGAAGGAATGGGAACTGACGGTACTCGTAAGCGGGGAGAAATCTCAAGGTGTACAGGGCAACCAGAACAACTAGTTGGAGGATGGAGAACCCCAACGTAGCCCATTTTAATATTATAAAGTATTCCTGCAAATGCATCCAATTATAACAACTGTATTATTATCTATTTTTTCACTTTAATGGGAAGACTTCAAAACTAAGCAAAATTTATTTCTCACCTTCTTCAACTGAGTGGAAAATCACGATTCCAAACGCCAAAAACAAAGTTATATACGCCACGAAAGGCAGTAGGTATCCTGTAATACGATCCTTAATCACCTAAAATCATATATTTCCAACACCAAATTTAATTACTCTTCCATTTCCGATTCCTTCCCTAAAACTTTATGTACATTGTACATAAAATTAATATGAGGTTGACTTACATCAGTTACATTGAAAAATGTAAGGAAGGCCGTGACAATTACATAGCGTATAAATAGCACAGCTCCAAGGGTCTACAATATTAAAACAAGAACAAAGATCTCTAATAAAATTTACGGAAACCCAATTTCCGATCAATTTTAGAACTTTTCTTCAACACCAATGACCAAAAACTTACGATATGAATGCTTGCTCCGAAGTATGCAGCACCACGAAGGGATGTGCAGCACATTATTTAATTTTCAAAAACAAATTCTTCCTTCCTTCCGTCTACTCATGCTTTCTGCAGCGTTCAGCAAAATGGCTACTCCAATATACAATAGCAAAATTTTGTGTTCATCAACCGTTTCACAATAAGTATAGCACAAAGACTTCGTTGACGATGTGACGAATGTAAAAAATAGAAATAACTTTTTTTAATATGTTCAGTTCGTCAAGTACATTCTTTTCCAACGTTCCATATTAACTTTCCCTAAATTCCATAAAATATATGGCGTCGAATCTTTTATTAGGTTAATATATTAGTAGTGATGAAATCAGTCACAGTTGCACAAAAGTTTGTGAACGTATAACAGCGTTTCAATTTCAACCGAGGTTTCCTCTGGCAAAGATCCATACTTGTTTCCGCTTCCTAAATTGACTACTTAAAGTTTGAAAGGTTGAAGGTACCGGATTGATTGTTTGATATTTTTATGAACACAACACGTTTTAGTCTCTATATATTAGTAGAAATGCCCTAATTTATAAAACTTTTGTGTGAGTCGAAGTCAAAGTCGAATGTATATCCAACAAAAATAATAATTTCTGTGAACCAACCAAATTCTGTGAGATATTAAAGAGGTTACATAAGAAATACTGTTTTCTCCAACTTAGCAAACTTGCTTTTAGTTTCTTTTCTCTTCTAAAATAGAAAGTGTCTCAAGAAGGAATCTCCTCTCTCTCTCTCCTCTCCTGTTTCTGAAACGTCAACAGCACTCAGTAAAGGCAGCAGACAAGAAATTGTTCACTCTTGTGTGTAATACACACAACATGGCACGTAAAGTAAAAAACTGGAGCACCGTCGAGAAAACATCTGCTGGAATGAAGAACACTACATTTATGCCATCCTCCAAAAAATATGTATGAGCACGGTAAAGTAAAGTATACTACCAAAAACCAACTATTTGACTATATGTCCTATTCTCCTCTATAGTAGCCAATACAAGGCATTCCGCAAAAACTAGAATATGTTGTGTTATGTGTCCCACCAAATAACCCTTTTCTTTCCTGTATTAACAAGAAAGAAGAGAAAATTGCAAGTCTCTCTCTCTCTCTCTCTATACGAACCACATTATTACCGTTGTCTCTAATGCAAAGTGAGTGTGGATATTGAGTTTTAGTGAAAGAGAGAACGAAAGAGAAAGAGAGAGTAAAAGAGTTTTTTCTCTTCTTCTCCTAAAAAACGACACATTGAATACATGTCATTTACAGTGGAACACAAAACACTAACAATCAAGTTTTGTTTGACATAAAAAACTACTTTTCAGCAAGTAACACAGTAATAATAATAGTTGTTGCAAATGCATAGAAAAAAAACATGGTAATCAGTCTATAATAATAAAAGTAACAACAACAGCACTCACACACAGATGATACCTATTCATAAAAAATGGTCATAATATACAAAGAGAAGAGAAGTCCTCCACTCTTCTTCTTTCTCCGGAATGAGATTGGTGCGATGATGATGATGACTACGATGAGTCTTCTTCTCCTCTTGTTGAGTTGTTGAGAGAATCAGTAGGAAAGCACAATTATATGCACACACAAAAAAATGTTTTTTTCTTTCTTTTTTCTTTTCTTCTTCCTCTTCCTCTCCCCTCTCTGCTTACTTATCCTCTTCTCCTTTCTCTCAACATATCATGTAACGCAACACTAATAATCCCCTATTTACATTCCACTTCGTCATGTGTGTGTGAGTGTGCAAGTATTATATGCATAAAAAGTTGGAGTTTGGAGGAGAGGAGAGACCAAGACCAAAACGAAAAGAAATACGAGAGAGAAAGTGTGAAGGCGCTAGATTCGTTGATTTGAGTATTTCTAAACAGCAGTAGTTGAAGTATGTATGCGTATAATATTTAGTATATATATGTAGCAGCAGAAGTAGTAGTACAAGGTTTTGTGTCGTGCTTTATTTTTTTATCCTGAAGCTTATTCTTATATATATGTTAGTGAGCAAGCGAGTCAAGTAAACTCAAGTAATGTAGAAAAATAGGAAAAGAAATAGTGGAGATGGAGAAGAGGAAAGAATGTGCTACACTTTTTCCTTTGCTACTGTATATATGAGGATATGGTATAAGTCTGTGAAAAATGGAATGCATACAAAATACAACAGAAGGGAAAGAAGGAGAGAAAGAAAGCGGAAAAAGTTTGTGTCTTAAAGGATATTACAAGTAGATGTGCTTTTTCTTCTTTCCCTATATGTATTTTTTTTCTTTCCCTCTTGTTCAAGAATAGGAATAATACGACCAAGAGGATGATGACGATGATTCTGGAGCTCAATGCGGTAATATGTATTATCGGATATAAAAATTGTATCACTATCGTCTCGTCTTAAAGAAGCCACCGTCCCAGTGTGTAAACGTAGCGGGTTGAGTGTAGACCCAGACGAGAAAGAGAGAGAGAGAAAGAAAGGGAGCAGGCTAACAACGTTTCCTTTATTCCTATTCGTATGAAATGTTCAGTTTAGTAGCAATTTTTATTTTCGTGCTCTCCGTTACGAACATTATGTACTTATATAATAAAGATTTTCTCAGTAAAGAATAAGGAAACGAGAGAGAGAGAGAGAGAGAGAGAAAATATTTATGTCTTGATGATAAAGAGTAAAAAGAGGAATGTTACAATAGAAAATATGATATTTTAGGAAATAAATGGGAACGGAGAGGGAAAAATGTGTCGAGTGATAGAGTAAATATATTCTCTATTAGCGTATGTACTATATATAAATGTGGTAGTATTATTATATAAAAAAGGTTGTGAAAGCGGATAACGAAAGACGAAAGACTGTGTGTTGGTTTCTGGGATTTAGCATGTTATAATAAGAATAATATGTACCTCCTACTTATATGAACATATATATTTTTAGGTATAAGGAAAGAGTGGGAGAAAGAGCAAGAGGGAAAAAATATCGTTATACTATGTTGTTTTTATAATAAGAATAAAGTTAGTGAAAGAAATGGAATCTGGATCTTTTTAGATTGTGTTGTCGTTCCGTCTCTACACTTGGGCTATAGTCATATTCTCGGACTACATACTCCGAAATCGGAATTAGCCCGGGAGAGGAAAAAGAGAAAGAAGGGGAAAGGAGCAATAGGATTGAGAGTAGCAAAAGGAAGAGAGAGAGAGAGAGCAGGCAAAAGTAAAAGGAGAGAAAGTATCATAACGCAGGGTCGATGAATGGAATAATGTAACCTTTACACGTAGGTACACACTCACTCACTCTCTCTCTCTCACACACACATACACACACAAGTTTTTTTTACTCGTGACGGAGGAAGGAAAGTAAGAAAGGAATTTAGTAAATGCAAAAGAGGAATGGCATGGTATGGCATGGCACGGTAAAAGTATTGAAAAGTGGTATATATCTATATAGCGCTCTTCTTGTGCTAGTTGCTTTCCTCTCTCGGCTTGTTAGAGAAAGGGCCAGAGCAGAGCAGGCCAGGCCAGGACTACGAGGACGGGTTGCCACAAAGACCAAAAGTGGTAAAAGGAATAATATTAGGTATCATCATATATATATGAAAAAGGGACCTCAACTCAGAACTCAGTCAGCTCAAACTATAAAATGTAAAACAGCTATATATATGTTTATAAACATGGTACATATATACTTATATATTATATGCATATCGATAAAAAAATACATGTATTTTGCATTTACTTTTTTATGTCATGATGATTGTATCAAGAGTATAGGGAGTGAGAAAGAGGAAAATCATAATGGGAGCAAAGTAAGTAAAATGCCATTTTAGCGACTGAGGTATGAGAAATAAATATTGTCTTGTCTGTGTTTCGTCTCTGGAAAATGTGCGGGGAAATGTCTATATATGCAATACACACATTCCGAACGAGACACGACAGAAGAAGTAAAAAAAGTTGGCCAAAATTACAGTTTTTTTTCTAGTTGGATTTCGAACATGGGAAGTAATATGAACGGGCTTATATACTCAAGTTTCAAATGGAGATATCTCGATCTAACGCTCCTGTTATAGTCCTATATATAAGTAATGCTACTATACTACATACAACCATGTATGAGTAATATGCATATACTTAGTTCTGCTTATAAAATTATCTCGATCTAACGCTCCTGTTATAGACCTATATATAAGTAATGCTACTATACTACATACAAATATGTATGAGTAATATGCATATACTTAGTTCTGCTTATAAAATGCAAGGTCTTGTTTAAGTTATGAGGACTTTAATATAGCTAACGTTTAAAAGAAATTTTTGTATGTATGACTCGATGTATAATATATATATTAATGTAATGTATTTACATACTGAAAAATCTACTTCTTGACGGTACGAAGATGGTTATTGAAACATCTCTTATTTCGATACAATGCTTGAATGAGTCTGAAAGGTGGAGGGAAGAAAGGAGAAGACAGATTGGTAGATGAAAGTTTATTGTGATGTCTTTCACTAAGTTTTCATGAACTCTAGCAGGGAATTTCTTCTCTCTTTACTCTCTCTTTCTCTCTCCTTTTTATCACATTTCCGCTCCTCTGTTTCTGTTCCACATTTCTCTTTTCCCCATTCTTTGAGATGCCAATAGAAATTGTGTATTCAAAGTAGTCACACTTCTTTTCCTTTTACACTAGGGATTCAGCAATGGGATGGAAATTCCGTGAAATGGAATGCAGTATTATATAAGTAGTAATATGTGTTTTTAAAGCGGAAGAATAAATGTTCTCTTGCTAAAAGAAATGATGATGACATTGAAGTGAAATTGGAAAAGAAATTGATGGATGGGAAGGCACTTGAGTCATTTGTTTTCTTGCTTCTCTTTGTCAGCTCTCACTCCAATTTTCATCACGAATCAGTTAACTTAATTGAATAAAATTGCTGAAATAATTAAATTAGAATGAACTTTAAATGGAGTAGAGCTCCAGAGATATATATATATTGAGGTGGGCTATGATGTGATGGGATGGAAATCGGAGGAGGAGAGTTGGGAACTGCGGAACAAATACATATTCTCTTGAGTATATATAACTAGCCATATTCCTATAGCTTTCTATTCTTATTTCTTTTCTTCAGGTTGAGTAATGAAAGGAGAATTTCCAAGGCGCCTTCTAAAATCATGCTCCTGCATTCCACAACACTTCTATAGAGAATCATTATAATCCAAAGAAAAACTGAGAAGGTTTATATACATACGTACACTCCGGTTGTGATGTGATCGCTTCTTTGTCCTTGAAACAAAAAACTTTCTCCTTGGTTTTTGATGGAACTTTCACCAATTTATTACAACACCTGCTTGAATTGATGGGCATTCATTGGGCTTCTTTTCTTCTCATGGTCTTATGTATAACTTGACTTTTTGCTGAGTTCAGAGAAACTTTGGATGGTGGTGGTACGTGGTAACGGGTTATGATATGGCGGAACATAATTTGTGTGCGTATATTTGTACGTATGTCTAAGTCTCACACATACATACAATATATGTTTTGTATAACTAATGTGTATTTTCCATTGCCTATTAAAATGTTATTATTAAGGCCCATACTTATGTAATACAAAATAATAATATGTGTATATGTGTATAAATTATTATGCAAGCATTGCATCTATCGCTCTGTGGTTTTTACTATGTGTCTATATTTACAGGTATATATATAACTATTATAATGTGTATGCATAGAGCGAATACTAAATGGCGTTAATAAGAAAACTTGGGTGAAATCGGCGTAATGGTAAAGTTAACAAAGTTTGTGCAAATATTGGCTATCGCCGATCGTTGTATAACTAATGTGTATTTTCCATTGCCTATTAAAATGTTATTATTAAGGCCCATACTTATGTAATACAAAATAATAATATGTGTATATGTGTATAAATTATTATGCAAGCATTGCATGTATCGCTCTGTGGTTTTTACTTTGTGACTATATGTACAGGTATATATATATGTAGCTATTATAATGTGTATGCATAGAGCGAATACTAAATGGCGTTAATAAGAAAACTTGGGTGAAATCGGCGTAATGGTAAAGTTAACAAAGTTTGTGCAAATATTGGCTATCGCCGATCGCCGCAATAATTCATTCACATCGTCGGCTTTTCTTCCTTTCTTTCGTTTTACGATTCACATCATTTGAAGCCAACACAAACATCCATTTTACGACTTTCTCAGACTTTTAAAGCAATCTTGGGGTCCACTATTTATTTTGGAAATCATCTCCTTTGCACGTGTTTACTTTTGTGCAAACAATATAAACACTGTTTCGAGGGCTTTCCTTTCAAAAACCACTAAAAATGAGAGTAGAACGCATTACTGCACACTCTGTCTATCTACTTGAGGGGAAGCAGACTCAACGACCAAAACTTGATTGTCTTAACGAAGCGCAACACATCCATAAAACATGGGCTCAGACTCAACTCAACTCCATATTTAGCTTTAGTCTCTATATGATGTTGAATGCCGCAGAAAAAAGTATGAAAAGGCTTCTCTGCCTGTGCCTCTAGCATTATTTTTTTTATTGTGCATAAGAATACTTGTAAGCACTTGATAGCCTCTTATACCCTGTCGTCAAGTGGTCGGCATATTTTGCACCATCATCATTTCATCAGTCTCATCTTTTCGAGCTCATTGACTTTCCAGAATATACAGGCTCAATATTTAGAAATGAGAATCAGTTTTAGGCAAGATATACCCTGTCGTCAAGTGGTCGGCATATTTTGCACCATCATCATTTCATCAGTCTCATCTTTTCGAGCTCATTGACTTTCCAGAATATACAGGCTCAATATTTAGAAATGAGAATCAGTGTTAGGCAAGAAGTTCCGTCATTATGTACATAATAACTGTAATATGATAATAGTAAAAAAAAATATGGCATCTTCACATAAGAAGTATCTCTAAACGGCAAAATATTATTATCATACAGCAACAAACAAACTTTATATGCAAGGCATAACAAAGAAAATCAATGAGCAAGCAGCAGCAGCAGGCATCTGCCGTAAATACTTGTTAAAATTTTAAGTACTAGTTCAATGTCATTTTTATGCAAATCTCTCTTATATTTTCTATTTAAACTGACATGAAAAATTGGATAAGTTAATGTTAATTTTTTACACAATTCATTCGGACAATGTACAAAAGCAATTTTAACTCAAATGTAGAGTTTATACCATTTTTTACAAATATAAATTGTATTCAAATTCAAATGTATTGGGCTTTGTGCTTGATCATTCCAGTTTGTATTTCTAATTGACTACCTGTCAATAACGTGTAATAGTATTATAAAGCTATTATGCAGCTAAAAAGCAAAAACTTTAAAGACCGGATGTTGCTTATATTATTGTATATCCATTATTACATGAATGTGCTAGCTTTTGACACACAATGCTAACTATATGTATTATGCTGTTGACTTTTCGATGCAATCGTGTGTCTGTATCACTACAGATTGCAATCGATCACCATTTGGGAAATCAAATCATAATTTCTGACATCGTTGTTGCATGATGCGATTATGCGACACACTGCGACTATCTGTCGTCTCAACCTCAACGTAATATACTTATCCCTATATACGTATATAGTGTTTCCTTCTAATAAAATGCAAAGCTTCATGTGATCATCTTCATGTATGTCTGCAAATACTGATTTTAGTAAGCGGATGTGACTTCACTTGAGGTAATCACTACAAATAGCTTGTACGTACGAAGAAAACTCAATCCAACACTATTATACAACTTATATTATATTATATACATTTATATATAACTCAAATATGATTCAAAAGACATGAATAGTTTTTACTCGTGTGTCCAACAAAAGGATAAAGTAAAGACGTCATGCAAATATCACCTATGGACTGTTTGTTGTGTCATGCACAAATCTGCTCAGTAACTGATAAAAATGGAGCTTATATTCATAATGCATAATACTCGTAAAGTTGCCATTACTGAGTAAATGCTTGTATGAAAAAGCCTTTTCCTGTCATGTCCAGTAAACAACGAAGCTGCAGCTTATACCAATTTTTGGCCATCTCCTCCATAACAGAAGATTTGTCACGATATTCTCAGAAAGATGATCCTTTCAGTGACAGACTATCATTTTCCCATGATTTTTTGTTTGACTAGTTTGACAAATCGAAGTCAACTGTGTGGGGTGGATGTGAACGAATGGTCCATATTCTACATGAAAAGGTATTCAATTCCACTATTCCTACATAAATAATATTCTGTAAAGAGTTCTGAGTTGAATCCGTGCTTAAATATACGCAGCAGCTCAGACCAAACCCGCATCGGATCTAAATCCTCATGATCTTCAGGAGAAGAAGAATCTTTATCTGCATAATATAAACGAAGGCCTATTAGCATTCCCTGTTATCGTCGTATTAAAGAGTTCTGAGTTGAATCTGTGTGCTTAAATATACGCAGCAGCTCAAACCAAACCCGCATCGGATCTAAATCCTCATGATCTTCAGGAGAAGAAGAATCTTTATCTGCATAATATAAACGAAGGCCTATTAGCATTCCCTGTTATCGTCGTATACATCATAAATCAAATCACCCAAGGAAAATTCTCCTGAAAAATTGTTACAAGACTCCATTGACATAATTTGATAAGCAAGTTACAAGAAGAGTGACTCGAAAATAAAACTAACAGCAGGAAACTTGTCCTCTCATCCCCTTGAAGCACACACAAAATAATATTTTTTTTATGTTGCAGTAGTTGGTAGTGCCATGAAAAAATGAAGGAACAAGAACGCAGCAACATAATCATATTATATGCTAGTTCAACGAGGTCGACAAGAAATAAGATATCTGCATTATGGTAGTTGACACTGCTGTAATTTGCACCATTTTTATTAGTTCCATCATAAGTTTCTCTAATGCCCGTTGAGGATTCCACTTGTGTCTGCTGCTAAATGGAGTGGAGTGCAACTTCGTGTCAAAGTGAAAGTTGATGTCATTTTTTGTGAGATACGAAAAGACCCCTGGGGCAAAAGAGCAAACACACAAATTGAAATAAACAAAAATATGCTCATGCCTTTTTCTCCTACACTAAAACTATATATCCACATGGTCTTGTACCAAATGGAATTTTACTCTCTGAAATCATGATGATTATGAAAGTGCAAGGTTATGAAGGACAAAATATAAACATTTCTAACCGTTTCATGGTCCCCCTTAACGCTATACTCTAACAGATGTACACGAGCAATAGTAGAAAGAAGGTGTCCCCGAAAAGCCGAACACAATTCCTAATGAGAACCTTTACATATGGCGTTCCATTGCCTTTAAGCTAAGAATTTTTTTTGAATTTATATACTTATGTATGCTGGCTGCCATTGCCATTGATATTTCGATGCAACTTCACAGCCTCCTATATGTCAAGTCAAGTCACAAATACCAGCATCTCTGTTTCCATCAATTTTCATGTTTATGTAATAATGTGTAGTCAAGTGGGCTTGTACTTTATGAGTTTGGCAAAAATAACAGGATTCTTGGAGTAACACGTTATTTTGGGAGTTGAGAGTGGTGTATGTGGTATATAAAATAGGGAAAAATCCCTTCGGCAAATCATTCTAAATGGACAGCTTGTCTTGGAGTTTTTGAACATTTTTTTTCTCATAATTTTACGTCTTTGAAAAATACCTACTAAACAAAAGATCTTTTAATTATAAAAGGGAAGTATTCATCTGATTTTCAAAATTAGGGCGTTTTTTGCGTTAGATTCTGCACACATTTGGAGTGATAATCAGGACGTAGTAAAAAGTAAACACTATAATAAATGGCTCAGCTAGTTTGAAGGTAAACATTTTAGCTTATATAACTAGCATGTGAAGTGGCCAAGAACAAGAACACACGTTTCAATCATCGTCTTTCTCTACTGTTTGTTTACGAATGCATCAACGTACAAAAATAGAATAGAAGATTTATGTAACATTTTTAACCAGGTGAAATTTTTGGATTAGCAAAAATCTGAAGCAATATGCATGCGTACGTCATACGTGCTGGTACAAGAAGTGACATGCAAAATTCTTAAAGTATCTAAGTATTGCGATTTTTGCAACGTATCAGTTTTAACCAGGAAGCAATAGTTCACGGGTGAACTAGTCTCTTAACATTTAATCAAATTTACCTGATGGAAAGATAATGGGAAAGAAATAGGAGCAGATAGTTCGTTTATGAGGCTGTTTCTATAAACTATAAAAAATGAAGCTCCACCACTACCAAAACGGCGACCTTCTTCTTCTCTTCATAGTTTTAAATTTTTCCATGTTTTTTGTTCGAGCTATGAAGACAATAGATCCATCGTTGAATAAAACAGTGAATGAATCACCTAGTCATTTATCACCTAGAAGAATCAACTAAATATCCTATACTAATCCCGGAGCCTGATGTAGACATAGAATATTTGGTCTTGACAAATGAAAGCAGTATCGACTGGGAAGGTGGTTTTAAAAGATGTTCTTCTTGCAAAGATACGTTCGGACCTCCTGCAAATTATATGGTTACACCTTCTTCTTGTCGTTGTGATAAAAAGTGTATTAAGTATGGAGATTGTTGCGCAACTGCTTTAAAAGAAATCAGACAAATCCCGAAGGAGCCTTGGTGGCGTTGTGTGAAGCTTCCAAACTCTGTAAGTAAATCTATTTTAAACAATTAGGAAAGCTGGTCTATATTTTTTGCTAACTTACCCTTTCATTCGTTCCAAAATTATAGACAAATGCAGTTCGGATGATCAGCAAATGTCCATCAAATTACCCCAACAATTTAAACAAGCAACTCTGTGAGAATACAACGTGCCCAAGCAAAGGCTCAGTCCCCAATTACGCATCTCTTTGCCCCTTACTTGACGTCCCAGTGTTGCATAATGGGACAAGAGATTTATACCGTAGTATTTACTGTGCTCGTTGTCACTCCGTTTCTAACAAAGACATTTATAGTATCCGTCCAGACATCATTTGTAGTGACTATTTCCAAAACCAAAATCAAACTGATTGGGAAGCGTTCAACAAGCGAGCCGTTTACCAACAAGGAAAGCTACAATGGTCTGATCCCTTCGATCCATCACTCTACTGCACACTCTACTTCCAAGAATTCCAGCCTAATGTCATTGGCTCTCTTATACCTGATGTGAGATACTGTCCATATTATGCTGTGGATGAGTGTTCTCTAGACTTGGAACAAGAGGAAGACCACGTACTTCATAATCTTTGCCACAGCTACATGGAAATGGTTTTAGTTAACGTTTCGGATGGAACTTAAATCAACATTTAAGCAATTTAAGAATCCTCACTGTGCGAAATGCAGAATGCCTGACCTTGATATTAAAAAGGCGAAATGCAAGGAGCGAAGCCGTAAGTGCAAAAGTTTTTTGATTGGGGATTAAACTCATATGTATATATAACTCATAGTAATGAAATGAAGTACTTACTTACATTTGTATTCATTCTTTTTAGGAGGTCCATCCGCCACTTTTCATTCAACCAGAATGTTCACTAAGGTTGATAGCGCACCAGTAGGAATCAACATTTTGCTTCACTTTTCTCTTGACATGGATGATGGATACGTTGGGTACACGAGTAAATGCGATGATGATGAAATTTGGGATTTTATCCGGCTCAAATGTGTTCCCGTCATTTGTCCCAAAGGATTTGACTTGGTAGACGGAGATTGTGAAAAAGCATTTGTTGATGAGGATGATACGACAACTAATGAAACAAGTTCAGGCTCCGATAAAACTTCTTTAGGGTCAAATTCATCGGAACCATGCTTCCTAATCATTTTGAACGCAGGGGAGTACAAGCTTTTGCAAAATGGTTCACTCCTTGTTAATCATTCACATAATTCAACAGTAGTCGCTTTTCAACCTCATGAATACGAGCAGTATAATGGGAGCAGTATGTCAATATGTGCAAAGAATGTGGACCAAACTTTTGAAAGAAGTTTTGCTCCTGCTCTAAGCTACCTTTCGAACATATTGTTGGCTTTATCAGTGCTTTTCTCATTGTTGCATGTTATACTCTACATAATTCTTCAGAAGATGAGAAACTTACCTGGTACAAACCTTCTTTGCCTTACAACTTGTCTCCTCATATCCCAATTCATATTCTTGACGATGATAAACGCGAGCAATAAAGTTGTTTGTGTTGTAGCGTTCTATAACCATGCATTACTTTTTCTTAGCTTCCTTCTTCTGGATGAATATTATGAGTTTTGATATTTGGCGAACATTTTCAAGTGAATTTTTGGTCCGACGGTATTCTGGAGATAGTGTCAAGACTTTTCTTAAATATAGTAGCTTTGCATGGGTCACACCTTTGGTTATTGTTGTTGTTGCTGTCCTCACAGATTTTACGCTACCGGATGCTTTGCTAATGGACCCAGAATTTGGTCTCCTTTTCAAGAAAATCCGTCCTTTATATGGCAACAATCTGTGTTGGATTAATCAAAAGTTGTCTCTCTTCCTATTTTTTGCTTTCCCTGTCGCTTTGATCATTTTATGTAATTTGACACTGTTTACGTTGACGGTGAAAACGATGTTGTTACAACATAGAGAAGGAGACAAGTTCATTAATGGGTCTAATAATAGTGGCAGCAAAGCAAAGGCTGTTATGTCCGCTAATGGGGTACAGCGGAACAAAGTTCCGCTTCATGGATGCAACAGCATGAGTACTAAAAAATCGGATGAGATACGTCTCAAGCTGTATGCGAAGTTAGCATTGATTATGGGACTCACTTGGATTTTAGGCTTTTTGTCGGCATTCACAAACTGGGAATGGTTAAGGTATCCTTTTGTGCTATTTAATGGGCTTCAGGGTACTTTCATATTTTTTGCATTTGATTTCAAACTCAAAATATGGCATATGTTAAAGGAAGAGTTTGGATGGGAAAAGAAAAAGTCTAACAAACGTCATAATGGAGATGATACCGGTTCCTCTGATATGACAAGACGTGGAACAACTACCATATCCTCGACATTGGACAAGTCTTCGAAGACTAACTCAAATATCTAGTGTGTCAAGTCAAGGTATTTTAAGTGTTTTGAGTTGTTGCATGCGTAAAATCTTGAAAGTGTTATTAGTGTAACTGATACATATGTATACGATCGAGGTAGTAGTTAATTTGCAGAAGTGATGATCTGCAGAATTTCTGAGAGTCAGATTGGACAATCTGACCTAGAGTTAAGTATAGACAGATAATGTACAATATTAAATACAGGATTTTTTGAGTAGTTTTAAATGTAGCTATAAGTTGAATTTACTTGTTTGTGTGTATTATTCTAACGTACAACAGTTACTTTAATTTAATTTAATGTATTTCAAGAGCACGTAAGCATATCGCATAGGGCATAGCCAAAGGTGTGTAATGTACTTATAAGCTAGGTATAAGAGCAAATAAACGTTATGTATTTTGTAGAGTGATAAACGCTTACACTCAAACACAAACCAAGTCTTTTTTGCATGTCACATGTTCAGCTTCATCTTCTTTTGAAGAGAGGAATAACTGAAATAACTCGTCTCGAAATTATTTCTTATCTTGAACAGACTATCATACAATTCATACAAGTTCTCTAGTTTCATTTCAATAGTATTTTAGTACCATAATATACATATTTTGCAGTTTACATGGTTTTTGGTGTGGACACGTCATCGTGCGCTGTAATTGCTCGTGGGGCCCGCATGGTCAAAATTCTGTCCTACGTTGCTGGAGGTTGCCATGCAAAGGCATACTGTGGACTAAAAATCCCCTAAATTATGCACATGAATATGAAATCGAAATAAATACATGGATATTCTTGATCCTCGCGTATATTATTTTCACATCGCAATTTCCTAGTTATCCCAGACTGGTAAGTCTAAATTCAATTCCATATTGGAAGAAAAATTTGTAAACGTAACTCGAAACGATTTTTCGAGCTGCGCAATGTGGATCTAAATGACAAGTATTTTCAGAGAATCTCCATAAAGCTAACAGTAAGGTGATCAAAACTATGAAAACTCATGCATGATAAAGATAAATACGATAGCATGCGATCAAAATTTTAGCTATTTAAAATATAAATTATTAGGAGTAAAATGGCGGACGATAACGATGATGTCCCGGAAAACTTAAGCGAGGGAATGGATCCTGAAGAGTCATCTATTACATCATCTGAAAATCCTTCTGCTGAACCGGAAGCCCCGCCACAACCTGAACCAGAAGCCTCCCCACCACCTGAACTAGAAGTACCGCCACCGCCTGAACTAGAAGTACCGCCACCGGCTGAACCAGAAGAATCACCTCCAGTTGAAAAGTCAACCACGTCAGTTTCAAAGAGGGAAAAGTCTACTGCATCCGTCAAGGGTGAGGCGTCTTCCAAATCTGTCAAGGCTGAGGCGTCTTCCAAATCAGTGAGTAAACTTCAAGACGCGGCGCCAATCCCTGAAGACGAAGATGAGCCAGCTGCTGAGACTGATCCTCCACCGCCAACTCCAACGGAACCGGAACAGGAACACAAACCCGTCATAGAAGTAGTTCCCCTTGGTCCCCTCACAGAAGAAGCCCAACGTGCATGCGAGTACATCCCTTTCATCCTCGACAAGATGTTTCATGAAGGCACCGCTGGTAGACTCAACAGTTTAGATCCTGCAGCTATAAAAGCAGGTGCTGGTGGAAATATCAAATATGAGGACTACCAATGGCAATTAGAAAAATTATATCGACAAGTTCCAGAAAACATGGTTGTTGCCGCAGGAAGATATAAACCTGATCAACTGTTATACGAAGGTGAAAAGTTTGTGCTAGGGAAACTTTTCCGGGACATCCGAGAAAAAGAGGGCTACGACCCAACTGCACAAAGGGAAGAATCAGCTCTTGACCTTACTGATGCAATCCAAGTTCACATTAGGACACTCCCCCCAGAGCCATGCCCACGCCCTTATGTCATGGAAGTTGAGGCGTCTGACAATGAGAAATGCGTTCAATTCGAACCCAGAGATCAAATGCGCTTTGGAGCAACGGGTAACCCTCAATCCGGCAAAGTTTTCCAATACAGTTACGCACCCATAATGGCTCTAGACATGGAATCGGAATGTGACCGATTCGAAGCCCCAGAAAAGGAAATCCCCCGACCAACTACCCCACATAGCTGTACAGCATCAAAGGCTAAATTACTCCTTCAAAATGAGACAGAGTCAAACCCTTGTCCAGGATGTGGAGCTTCCAAAGCGAATTTACCAAATAATAATGTTAATCAAGGTTGTGAAGGATGTGGAGGACAACAAGGGGCTGGTTTTGGTGCACCATCATCCTCTCCCAAACCCAACAACGTATGTCGAAATAATCTCCGTTGTGAATCCAATATTCAGTCAGTCTGTCAAGCTGCTAGGAGTGCAATGGCTATCTATGATACACTAACTGGGTGTGACAACTTTCCCTGCAACATAGGGGATCGCCCGGAAAGGGAACTCCAGAATATAGAAGATGGTGTTTTGGAACTGGCTCTACCAAGTGATTCTTAAAATGATTCCGAAAGACTCAAATGCCAATCCAGAAGTGGTTGCAGCTGCTTCAATTCTTAATACCATTAAGGAGGAACCTGGGAATGAGGATCAATGTGAGTAGTTAGCAACAGGAAAGGAGGAAATTACATCCCATCTTCTCTAATGATCAAACAAATAATATACGCGTTTGGTGAGCAGTAAGTCATTTTCAGTTCCACAAGACTAAACCATAAACCAATTAAATAGGTAATCATGTCAGATTCTTTTACCTCAAAATTCTTGTATTCAACAATTCGGAAAATAAATTCACTAATTTACATGGATGTGTCCAACGGTCAGCAAAAGGAGTTTTTAAAACGATAAACATTTTCGTTTTTTGACATCATCAATCATTACAATCATTACACCATCAAATTGTTGATACTTGATTGTTAATCATTCGTAATTGTTGTACTTCGAATAATACGATGTAGCGTGCATAAATAAAGCCAAAAGCCAATCATGAATGCAAATGCACGCGAACAAAGTCAAAAGTGAGCAACGCATCATCGTATCCTTTGCATTTCTTTATACAAAAGGCATAGAGGTCCCATGCATGCCGCGAACAATGTTCTGTGAATCTGGAGTACCTACCTTTCCGGTGAAGATGCAGATGTGTATACTCAACGACAACAGATAGTCACTCATCATTGCACTTATACATTATAGACAGCTCTACGGCTCTACGTCTTGTGATTGTTAAAAACACATAATTTGTTATCATTGTCAGTTGTCAGTGTCAGTTAATTTGTAATTGTTGTGAGCTAGTGGTTTTTGTCATTTATGAAATAAATATTACTTTGAGGCTGGAGATGACATACAACATACATACGAATCAGGTGACTGTGACTGGTAAGTAAATAGTAAATACTGTCATCATCAATCATCAATTGAGTCATATGTCATGAGTATTTGGTAATAGGGAATAGAAATGCATATTTCGTAATTGTTTTCCTTCCTGTAATCTGCTCGAACAATGATTTTAAACAAGATTTGTATTTTTGTTTGTGTAGTTCAATCATCAGTTTGTAGTACCGTGACCGGAATCGACTACAACTATCTAAACCGATAAATAACAAAATTCGACAAGTTACAAGGGTGGATCGATGAAATGACAACAAGATTTGTTTGATTAGATGCAGAAGATCAAAAATAGGAAGGCAGAAGAGAAGACGGAGACCAGTCACAGTAGAATATTGGCAATTGGAGTTATTCCACAGTAAATCTAATTTCTTGACTTGAAATATATCCAATATCCGTATTAGTCATCACATACAACATAGCTTTAGTTGTTGGTTGTTGTGTGTATAGTTAATGTGGAATTTTTTGTTTGATTGTAGATAAAAGATAAAATGTCTAAACTAGATGCAAAAGAAATTAAACAGCTGTTGAAGGAGGCGAAAGAAAACTTAAAGAAAGATGATTATATGGGAGCAGCAAAAGCTTGCAAGGTAATGCATTACTGTGGATAGTGTGGTATCAATTCTATGTAAACGTAAACTAACTACAGCACTTCACGTAACGATTTATCCAATATCTGATTATATGTGTATTTTTCAGACTGTATTGAAAAAAGAACCGGAGAACTTTCAAGCAAATCTTCTTTTGGGAACATCATTTCGAGAGCAAGGGAAGTATCAGCAAGCCTTGGAAGCATACAAAAAGTCTATTCAAGCCGATGGAAGTCAAGTGTACGGATGGCAAGGAGTTATCTCTGTCTACGAAAAGCAGAATATTAAGAGTCATCCCGATCTCCTGGATGCATATAAACGAGTTGCCACTTTCTTTGAAAAAGATGACAAACAGAAGTATATCGAGAACACCTTAAAGCTTGCTCACATCCTAATTTCACATCAAGATAATGCAAAAGCTTTAAAAGTAATTGCAAGGCTAGGAAAAAGTGTTGGGTTAAACGTTGAAATAGCACAGCTTCTAGTTCAGCTTTTAAATACAACAAACTCCAGCACTAGAACGAAGGACGATGATGAGTTGTACACTTCAGCTTTGGAGGTTTTGGTTACAGAAACACCGCAGCCGGCTGAAGAAACATATAGAAAGTATTTTTCTCAACTTTTTCGAAGTGAACAATACGGGAAACTTGCTTTTGCATTGTATTGGAATGCAAGCCCAATGGAATCGTTTTTATTCTCCGATGGACTGGATCTGCAGACTTTATCTTGAGTCGAGGATTGAACATGCTCAATTGGTTAACATTGGTGGAATAGAGAAAATAACGGATATCCTCTTCAAAATACATCCATCAAGCCGATTCGGTTATTTCGCCCTGAGGAAAATATTTGATTGAAGAAGCGTGCAAGTATGTTGAAGGCTGCAATTGGATTAACAATGCACTGGAGTCAGTTTTTAATGTTCACGCTTCATTGATTCTTGTTCGAGGCAAACTGAAGATCGGAGATTATGAAGGGGCAATGGAAGAAGCTGAGAAGGCTATAGTTAACTGCAATAATGACAACCTTGCTGATAAAGAAGATTTTCAGATTTTATTCGAGCTGTTGTACCTCGAAGGTTTAATTGGTACGAATGACAATGAACGAGCAAATGAGAAGCGGATGAAACTGGAAGAAACATTTAAAGAGAAGCCGGACCATCCGCAGATTGTAACGTATTTGGATCTCAATGTTAGGACTGTTCTTAAACGAAAGGAATTTATCAGAGTTAAAATCCATGATCAATTTATTTGATACGGTTACAAGTCTCGATGGATTACCGTTGTGGAGATTAGACTTTTACAGAGCAGTTTATGAAGCTTCAAAAACTGGTGAAAAGTTTGGCCCTTACATTCAAAGTTGTCTCGAAACCCACAACAATATTCCAGAATTTATGCTTGAGTCTGCCGTATTTCTATACGATTATGAAGAATATGAAGTCGCGGCAGTGATTTTGACTAGTCTTGTTGCAACACCAGCTGGTAGAAGTCATCCACATTCTTGGAAGTATCTTGCGCAGTTAGCAGATTTGGAGGGAGACCTTCAGAAAGCAGCAAAATATTTTAAAAGATCGTATGATATCAATCTAGATTCGGATGTTGGAGCGTTATTATGTGATATTTATCATGAGCTTGGTGAAGTTCAAGCGAAGAAGGAATTACTTATAGATGCAAAAAAGCGAGTCAGAAAAACTAAATCTAAATGGGTATGGTCCAGACTGGGTTTGATGTACCTGCAAGAAGGTAATTTGATTGAAGCCGTGGAAAGTTTGCAGTCAGCAATACGTGTAGATTTGGAAGATGGCTTTCTGTGGGAAGCCTTAGCAGATGCTTACTTCTATCGTGGCTCCCTTCAAGCTGCCCTTCGGTGCTACAGGAAGGCGATCGAGCATGATGTTGATTCCATCTATCCTAAAATGCGCATCAGTGCAATTTTTCAATTTCTGGAGGAGGAAGATAAATCAATTGCTGGTCTGAAAGAACTTGTAGAAGAATATCCTAACAATGCACCTCTGCATGTAGAATTAGCAAGATTGTACTGCTGGGTTGCTGGAGAGAAGATGAAAGAAAATTTTGACAAAGGAGCCATTTCTTCAGTTGAGCATGGCTTGGAGTGCGTTGTGAAAGCAATTATATACTCTGAGAAACCTATGTTACTACCATGGCTTATGGTTGGTGATTACTCAGTTACATTGGGGGATCTTCCAGAGGAGACTGAACTTCAAATTCCTCTACTACTTGTTAATAGCTCAATGGAAGTCACTGATCATCAAGAAATGATGAAGTTGGAGAGAGTGAACCTGAAACAATTTAAGGAGGTTGGGACCAAAGCTCTTCTACAGGCTCTTCAGATTTTTACGAGCTCTGAAGACAGTAACAGTAACCAAAATTCACAAGAATTATTCGGCTACATAAATCATCAGTTAACGTTGTCATATTATAAACGGTCCTGCACAATCTCGGAGGAAGAACCGCGACGACATTTACAACTCACAGCAATGCATTATTGTAAAAAAGCAATTGCTAAATGCTCCAGCAATTCCCTTTATTGGAACACGCTTGGGTTAATCGCCTTCCACCTTGGTGACCCAGCGTTATCACAACATTGTTACATTCGGTCGCTGCAGTGCGATCCCAATAATGTGGTGGCGTGGGGAAATTTGGGAGTTTTATACTTACAAAAGGAGCAGTATATATTAGCTCATAAGGCATTTTCCAAAGGTCAGTCTGTTGCCCCTGTGTACGCTAACAGCTGGATTGGTCAAGGATTGTGTGCTGAAGCTCTGCAGCCTACAGAAGCACCAGACCTCTTCCGTCATGCTTGCTTGCTGAAACCACATCCGTTTGCTATTGTATCTTATGGGAATGCAATATGTAATCTTCTTCTCAATCCCGAGGGAGACAAGTCAGAAGACCATCAGTACTGGTATTGGCATCTTCTTACTCGGATGGATGCAGTAACTCACTTATATGATTTGATAAGCAGAATAGAAAGACGAGCTGCAACACCACAGTTGTTTAACTTGAAAGGAGTTATCGCAGGATGGAATGGATTCTATCAAACAGCACTAGACTCTTTTAATACCGCATTGAAATTGGCTGTGGAAAGCAATGATTCGTATCAATTGTCAAATAAAGACCGGTTTACAATACAGTCAAATAAGGTTTCTGGGCTTGTTGCATTGAAGATGTTTCCTGAAGCTAAAGAAGAACTAGTAAAATTTCCCGATTTGGACGCATCAGGATTAACTAACGCTGCTCTCGCGTTATACAAACTAGACGATATGAATACGTCGATTGGAATGTATCAGCAGATTCTTGAACTACCTGGAAATGAGAAAAAGAAACCAGACGTCAAAATAGCTTTGGCTCTACTTGCCAATCAGACGACAGGCGTGGACTCAGCGAAAACTATCCTCTTTGGCAAGGATATGATGAAGAATTCTCGTGCCTTACTGACACTTGGTGCAATCGCGGTGGCACAGAATGATTTGCAGTTGTTGAGAGCTGTCATACACGAACTTGGAAGTTTCCGGTGGATACCCAGTCTCGCTTCGGATATAGCTTTCATCCAGGTCTGCTATGAAATTCTTCAGAAATCAATTAAATCAGCAGTTAATGTTGTTCTTAAGTTTATTCACATGTACCCAACAAATCCTAAACTGTATGCGTTAGCTTCTCAGGTTATTATAGCTTATAATTTGGAAAATGTTCATGTCTCAGTTCCTCGTCATTTAGCGTTATGTACTCTTAAAGTTGCTAGGATTGTTGGAACCTCCAGAGAAGAAAGCTTATTTGCTTCCAAACACTCTGGCATAGTGTCATTGACGTATCTGGTTGAAAGTAATGTTAAAATAGCTGTAATGGCCACATTGAAAGCAATAAGGTGTTATCCGGAGCAGAGGGATAATTGGGCTGTGTTAGCTTGTGCATATTGGATGGAATATAGTAAGACAAAAAGTCAGAGGTTATTTCTAAATGTTATCAATATCCTGGAACGAGAAATTAATTTAGGGCTGTGCTCCGAAAGGATTAGAGACTGGATGATGGCCTTTAGGAAGGAAATCGGTAAATATTCTGGAATTTCCAGCTCTTAATGAGTACGATTCATGAATCTAAGTTGTTAAATACATAAACTAGTAATAAATAATATGGATGATATAATCATTCACCTAAATTATAGTTTATATTTCTATAATATTTACTTAAATATAGTCTGTTTTTCCGATGCAACAAATATATATATGTCTATGAAATTCATAAATGTCTATACCCAATAATATTGTATTTGTATTACTGAAAACGACAATTTTTATTTTATTGTCAATAAAACGTCATAGTTCGTAAAAGGAATACAATTATGTAGCTGATCGTAGGTGACTTATTGAATTCCTCCCACAATCAACTCACAATATACATTTTTACATCTTTCACAATTAATAATACAAAATTCACGGTACGATATTCTATCATAAAATTCTATATCAGGTTCACATTTAACGTCTTTTCGTTATTTTGTAATTTAATGCAAGGTTAAAGTTTACATATATTATATTGTGAAGACAATTACGGTTACCCGATGTCAAACTGTTGTAATCATGGCCTCAACAAAGAAAACTTTGCATCCATTACTTTCTTCATACAAGGCATTATGGTCACCGTCCATAAACCTGGATGCATTATTTAACCGGGAGCTGGTTCCAGCACTGCTGGTTGTCTCAATGTCAAGTGTATCGGGTGAGGTACACGGTATAGTATAGGAAGATTTATCTTCAAGGTATAAAGTATCACGAGATCTAATTTCCGGTTTACAACTAACCCGTTCATTATCCACCAAATATTGGCAGAAAATCGATATCAAAATGAGGCATAAATTGAAACCTAAAAACATTCGGATTAATGAAAATAGCAGAAGGCCACACGTGTTTAAAATGCATTGAAAACTGCATCCCTTGTTAAGATTTCCTAAACCGTTTAACAAAGCTTCTACGCTCATAGTTTTAAATGGGGCTGCTATGTACGATACAGGAAAATCATATACATTTGCACTTAACGTACTACCGGCATTCAATAAACAGTAATATTCTATGAAGGCACATCTATACCTAAAGATTAGAATTGCCCCATACAAGCACGAATAGAAGAATGCATGCTTCCAAATAGCAATGCTGAATCTTTTAATGGTCTTGAACAACGAGCTGACTATGAAGGCCCTTTCCATAAGCAGGTGGAATTGAAAGAGACGCAAAATTCTTAAAAATCGCACATTTTGAATTACCAATAGTATCCAGTGCTGATAAAATTGATATGCCACAAAATCTGGAATAAATAAGGAGAAAAAATATAAATTATCAAACCATTTGTATCTGTTACATAATTATTAATAAAACAGTTACCTGAGAAAGCAATTCCAACTATA
Source organism: Orchesella villosa (assembly GCA_036850725.1). NCBI lineage: Eukaryota > Metazoa > Arthropoda > Collembola > Entomobryomorpha > Orchesellidae > Orchesella > Orchesella villosa. The sequence continues at coordinate 2,281 of JAANSM010000534.1, read as the reverse complement.
AGTGAATCAAAAATGTTCCAAGATGACTTAAAGAAAGAAAACCCGTTTCCAATTAGTTTAGCGCTTAGCTCAAGTGCGTAAATGAAAATCATGTATGCCGGATAATGTTCTCGGAGGACGATGGATCGCTGAAAAAACGAAAATGCAGATTTAAATGAAATAATTAAATGGTTGGACTTGTTATTTAAAAGTAATTCAGGAACACTACCTCTGATGTCGCAAAATGCTCGAACGTGATTCCAAACGCATCAGAAATTATAATAGTCATTACCATAATATCGAAAGTGCGATGGTTTGTCACAAAGTACATTATGGGAACGCATGTCCCTTTCGTCGGCTTTGATTGGAAGTTAAAATGTGTTTCTTTAATCTCAAGGTGGCTACGACAGGTTTTCGAACGATTCCGATTTATTTCTCCCATTGTCATGAACTTTTCAACAAGCTGAGTAATAAAACAACGGATGTTGTTTCATGTTGTTAACTGATAAAAAATATGTACATAAAAAGGGGAACTTAATATTGTCAATTGTAGGATTACCTGGTTAAATCCTCCGACGTGATAATGAAGTAACCCCAAACCAACTCCAAGATTGAATAGGAGAAGTAATATAGTAATGGCAATTGTAAATGGGTGGGTTTTGAACTCATCCCTGGCTATGGCTTCGCCTTCAACCTTCATATAGTTAGAAAAAGATGAGAGGTCTCTGGGGGAGAACTCATTACGTATTCCATCCGTTTTGTTTATGTGATCTTTTCCGTTTGCCATTTCCGTAACCATCTAAAATTTTACGTTTGCAAAAAATTCTCAGACCTAATTCAGTAGCCAAATGACTTTTTAGATGATAAAACTTGATGAAAATTCTTTTACCGTTTGAGTGTCAATTGCAGTTATACAGAATGCTACCCAAAGATAAGCAAATGCAGCCAAATATTTCAAAACTTTCCCAAGCTCATAACATAAGCCAGCCCCAATGAACTGTAACAACAACAAACCGTTAACGTATACAGTGTAAGTTATAAATGTTCGCATTAGGTTATATTTGATATTATCGTACCTCTAGCCAAGAAATTCGTGAGAAGAGAAGTAATCCACGACATGCTGAAACCACTTTGGCACTTTGAACAAATATAGCTACACTGTCTGAAAACCGTCCGGTTAATGGTACCCATCGCATACCGGAACTAAACACCTCTACCGCAGCTGCCTAGTCAAATTGTAAGAAAAAGCTCCTGATAAAAGTAAAGTTCAGCTCCCACTTTCACCAAACATTCATACTTGGATTTAAATGCCAATAAATAAATAAATTGCTATCCCTTACCAATATTACAGCTAAATCAACAAGAGCGCAAACTTGTAGAAAAGTTTCCCGAGAGAACCTCTTCAATTTGATCTTATAAAAAATGTGAACTCCAATATATGTAATGAAGAATCCTTCCATCCATAATGAGCTTCCAGGGAATACGGACTGCCAACTCATTTGGCTACTTCCATTTTCAGAGAAGGAGTCAAGTATCTATACACCGCCAATATACGTGTAATCAATTGCAATTGCACACAAACGTTTTTTTAAACTGTTTCAAAAAGGTCGATAATTAGATTAGTATTTACTTACAATGTTGATCGACGACAAAATTATCACGGCAGCAGTTGTTAAGTTAAGTATAGTTTCGGTTGAGTAGCTATCGGAAGAGCAAATGGAAGTGGAGCCTCCATCATCATCACTATTAACTCGAGCAGGTAAAGTACTTTCAGAGTCAAGGTTCAACCCATCAGCGTGTGCATGAGCGTGACCATTCAAGCCATTGGAAATTGGCATTGATAAAAGTGGGGAAAGGACATCAGAGCTGGGAGAAAGCATACTTCTACTTTCAGGTGAAAATAGTCCATTTGTATCACTAGGGCTATAGGCAATACTGTGTTTGGGAGGATGGTTTATTCCGTTTGGAACAGGCATTACACTAATTGGAGACAAACCGCTGAGGCTATGTGTTGGCCCAATTGGGCGGAGGTCATCAAAGTGATTATTTTCTTTGAAAAGTAAAGACATAGTCGGATTTACAGCATGTCCATGTTGACCATGTCCATCATGGTGTGACAGGTGAAGGTTTTCAAACACTTTCATTATAATTTGCACTATTAAAACGGAAACAAGCACAAGCACTAGTAGAAGGTAAATGGAGTCTATCAATGTATAAAAGTGAAGAGGTAGAAGTGAGATGAGATCTGTAGCAAGAATTTTGATATTTTCTCCTTTGATTTCTGAAATATTTTGGAAAATAC
>JAANSM010000533.1:0-27008 GCA_036850725.1 Orchesella villosa | reverse complement strand
TTTTCTCTTGTTCAACCTTCTACTGTAATCCAGAGGTCATCGATGCCATTACCTGTTTCCTCCAGGATTCTCTAGAATAGTTTGTGTAGTAGATGACGTAGTTGGGTAGGACAGACCAATGCATAATATACACGTCATGAAACATCCATTTTATAAAACATTCATTATTGACGTTAGTTTCATCTAGTGAAATAGGTATTACACATCTCACTTTAAGGATATATAGAGCTTACCATAATTTTTACCTTGCTCTTTATAATCTGTACAAAAATGACGTATGAGTTTACTGATATCGTGACATGTAAATTCTAATGGTTTTTGTCACAGTTTCAAGTGCACTGCACAACTGTCTCCAATGATATAGTTTATCATACGTGCGTAAGTGAGACATGCGGAAATTTTGTTCCAGTTCGCAGGAAGGGAAATTCGCTACATTTTTTGTTCTCCTACATGGTGATGCGATACATTTATATTATTGCATGCGCGTTTATGGGTTATATCACATTCGACTTTCCATAAATCACGACAAGAAAAAGGTTAAAAATAGCTTGCGGTTCCAAATACTTAGTTGACGCATACACATATATGCATATGCAGCATCAAAACAGTTGTATAAGTATTTTGATTGTGGTTGTGTTTGTGCCGCCGATAATTATATTGTGGTGTTGTTCTTGACAATGTTAATTGACCATGGCACACGTTCTTGCACTTGGAAATTCATTACATAGACCTGGGGAAGCTCTCCTTCTCGCAGTATGTGATTATTTGTGACAGTAGTCAAACTTCATTCATTCGGTAATTCTGTTACATCATAACTCATTGTGACTGAGCCGAGCCGAGCTGCACTTTTTTTACCAGATATTGCAGGTGTGCATTATTAATGCATATATATAATGGGAGCAATGTAATATAATAGCGCGTCCTACTGCTGAGAGCATTTAATTTTCTCAGTGAGATTTCGTGAACTCGCTTGACTACCTACACCCTACGTTTAACTAAGAGAATTGTTTAACCTTTTACTGAATTTGCCAATTTTCCAAGTACTACAAAATCTCTCTGCAATACATCATAATATCATGGACAGGTGAACAAAATCAGTGCAAAAGATTTGTGCATCAGTCATNTGCCAATTTTCCAAGTACTACAAAATCTCTCTGCAATACATCATAATATCATGGACAGGTGAACAAAATCAGTGCAAAAGATTTGTGCATCAGTCATGTCAAAAGACACGTAGTAAGACACAAGACGACAAAAAATCATACGCATTCTTTAAATTAGGCCATGGCCATTAGGTTTAGTGAAATTTCTTTTATTGTTGTACAATCAAATCTTTTCTGTCCTTGGGTAGCCCCCAAATTACTTACCACATACTACATTATCATATCACAATATAAGTTAGCATTATGCACATATGAGGGAGATTAAATCACACAAGATGAGAGATGGAAAGAGAAACGTTCAAGAACCAGTTCGCTTCTAGTTGTTGAGCTTAGTAGCTTAGCGTACCCACATGAATGATATAGACTGTATTTATTGTATTATACCCAAAGCATGGATGCATATGGCTAAAAAAGAGTTTGCAATGTTTTTGCATTGTTGTTTTCTTACTCACCTTTGAAAAAAACGTATTATGCATCATCATCATGATCATCATTGTTATTCTTTACTTTACTGTACTTACGCCTTCTCTTTTTCTCCTCTGTATTCGCAGGTATGACGAAGAAACGAAGGAGGGATTGACGGAGCAGCCACCACAGCTTCAGCTTTAAAAAAATCAATGTTGTCATCTTACAACCCACAGTCGCAAGCTGATCTTTCAGTTTTACCTTTAGGAATGATGATCATGCAGACAATCTTTCAGTGCTGAACTTGGTCACATCACACATATGAGTCCATTACATTGTTGAACTAACTGTTTTCAGCAATTCGTTCTTGTTGGCATGTGACATTGTAATGTTCTTTGTGCGTGGTAGGTAGTAGAACCGCAGGAGGAGAGGTGCATTCGATAATGCACTGTTGTGTTTGGTAACTGAAAAAAAACAACAAGAGATTCATTTTAGTGTGGCTCTTACGGCCCTACCCTAGAGTTCGTACGAATGCGAATATCAAATCAAACATTATCATTGTCAAACTGATCATCGTATGTACTTTGTAACGTTTATGATATTTTAACAAGTCGTGTTGCCAGCTACGATGTGATACGACTAACCCTTTTAACCATTAGAATAATTTTTGTACATTTTTCAATACCTCTATTACTACGTTCGCGTAGCCTTGCGAGAAGGTGAAGGAATGACCATCCATTCGATAGTGTCCACCAATGTGAAGTGATTATTGATGAGCAACAAACGTGTTCTCCTTACGTGGCTTTTGGCAATCTGCTAACAATCGTGAGCTGTTTGGAGAAGAAAAATAATATTAAAATCAACAATACAAAATTGGATTATGAATACAACAGTCAACAGTTGTGGTGTAAAAATTGCAGCAAAATCTATCTGAATTGATGAATTCGGATTGGCTCTTGTTATTTAGTAGATTTCAAATTAATTCAAGGAAGCGCTTTCGTCGTACAATACTGAATACAGTGTCCGAAAGGACACAAGAAAAAGTGACATGAACCGATTTTAGGTTCCAAGTGGATTTCAAGTGTCGCGAAAAGCAAAAACAAAATTAGTGCATGAAACCCCAAAAACGTTACAGTGCTTTTGTGGAAGAAGAAAAAAACAATTTTCTCTTCCCATTTTTGATTTTGGGAAAGCGCGCGTGACCCATCAACGGTCAAGCTGAAGTTTTTCAAAGGAAAAAAAGGCGGAGGCTCATCGAAAGGGAAGATGGAAGGTGGCAACACCGAGGTCACTTTCCTTTTCCAGTTCGGCCTTGTCCGAGACTCGGCCACAGTGGATACGTCCCTTCTCACACTAAAAACGCTCAAGGAGGAAGCATGCAAATTTATTATGGATAAGGTAAGAGACCTATTTTTTTATTTACAAAATAGAAAAGAATGCTGCTTAAAGAACCACCCGCCACCCGCATTGCATTCCCTTTTGGAATTCTAAAAGCATTAAATCTTGCTCCTCCAACTCCAACGTAGCGAAATAGCTATCATGGGAGTAATGAAGATAAGACATGAGCCTTTTTTACTAAAACAAAATTCTGGAAACACGCTCGAGACTAGACCACACTACATGGTGGAATATTAAATTAGAATGCCAAAACGACTTTGCTTGTTTTGTGTGTTATGTTGTTTACTGGAACAAAAAATTGTAGTGGAAACTGGAAAGGGAAATAGACAATTCAAACCATTAATATTTTAGCACTAACGTAACTCCGTAACGTAACGTAGGAGGAACAAAGCAAATCACAAAAACAGAAAGTTTGACCTTTACTGTCTGTCCTATTTATACCATCATATCAAATCATGGTGTTTGGTACTCTTACATTTTTCGCATTAGTAAGCCGTCCTCATTTTTATCCAATCTTTAATTTCTAAAGAGGCCAAATCCTTAGCTATTTGCCCCAAAAAAATTATCAACCAACCATTTTACCACTTTACTAACCACAAGCCGGAGCCCGAGAAAGGGATTCAACAAAGCTGTGGATTTAAGGCAGACATAGTTTAGTGCTTGCTTTGTCTTGTTGAACTCCCTCGAGAATTTTCTCCAGACTTATTACAACATTTTGATGTAAGAAGCCTACTCCAGCTGAGCTTTAATTTGACTTAAAAGTCAAACCGTGGCTGTTTTTTCGTTGCTTGCGTCAGGATTTACTCGTAGATGTTGGATTTACAAATGAGAAATCCATAATAGCTTCTTTGTAGTGAATAGTGTAGTCAAGTATCATTTCGTTACGTAAAAATTATCCCTTGAGATATCCTCTATTACACAATAATGTTGAATATATATATTTTAGAAATGGAATGAGAAATTGAATTTTCGTCTTGGAAAATGCCATTTTACTGACGGCGTGCATTACTTGGAAATGCTAGATGTTAGAAAGGGATAAATATCCCAACTCAAGAGAGAAGCGAGATAAGGAAACCTTTAAAAATACAGCAATGACGCTACCCACTTGACTCTAATGAGATTTTATTAAAGTGCTTGAACATCACTAATGGGATGCTCTAAAAACCTACTGGTGAAGTCACGAAAAGATACCTAAACAGTGACTAATGGAAGATGGAAAGCTGCATTGCATGATACATAAAATACAACTTGAAATCAGTTCAAGCAAGCGGTATACTGTGTAGCCTTTTAGATGACCAACGACCAAATGGCCTTAATTTGATGGAATGATATAAAATGCTAATATGATGGGACAAAAAATGACAGCAACTGTTAACGTCAAGTTTTCCGACCTCCAGGGTTGCAATGACAGATTTAAGAAACTTGGGTGGCTGCAAGCTGATGCCACGTATGAAATGACGTATTGCATGTTATATCAAAAACTAACAATTTAATTTAGTGTTTAGGGAGCTGAGTGAGTGTGTTTCGGAGATAAAAGGTTGAAGGAAAGATTTGTTTTCAAATTTTCGTATCTGTCCGTTTAGTCGAAGTTTCTGTCTTTCCAGTATAAATAGTTTTGGAACAACTCTGAAATGATAAATATTTATCATTCTTCTAAATGTCATTTGTATGTTGGTGATTGTAGACAATTTGACAGATTAACGTAATTCTATAGGAAAAAGTAGTGTAGCGTGAGGATTCTTAAATTTATCAGGTCGTTTCGTGTCATATCGTTCGTTCAACAGCTATTGCTGTGTCGAGCAACCATCCTAGTTTTTCTGATAACGCATTACTACCCTGCTACTGCTGCATTTACTTTCAAAAAGTACGAATGTTCAAGGTCCCGTTCCCGTCTAACGGTATTATGTATAGTTTCCTCCAGTGAAATATTTTTGCCTGTTTATTGTTATCTTCCATATAGTGTATATATATATTGGTATACGTATAGTCAACATGTTCGCATGTTCTCCTTTTGCCTTTCTGCAATGCACGTTGCCTGAGCACATGTCGTGTCGCGTATTTTACGTACTTTACAAAAGTATATGTTTGCAGATCGGATACTTTCTGTACGCTTTGCTCAGGAGGCATATTACAGTATACATAACTCACATCTGGGATGGAATGATATGTCGACAGAGATATCGTCTTCATAGGTAACTTTGTTAAAGATGGAAGTTCATGGGAACAGATTCTTTAACAAGAAGCCTTATTATTCTAGGAATCGATTATTTGTATTTGGATCATGTTACAAGGCTAACAGATATCGTTTCTTTTCTGTCAGCGCCTTTGGCATTAGTGATGATAAAATAAACGTGAAAGGCATATTTTCTCGGTGCGGTTATATGAAGGAAATGATGCTGCGTCATAATGAGACTCTGAAAGTTTTGATAGAAAACGTAAAACGAAAGGGGCTACTATCAACTATGAGATGATGATATAGTGAGGAAGGTTTGTGGTACTAGTCGACCCGCACAAGTTTTGCTGATATGTGTCGTATATAAAACACGTTTTCATCGTATACTTGAAGAAAATTGAGTAGATTTGTTGGAGGATTTCTTTTGATAACTCAGAATTATTGGATGGTGGAACAAGAGGATGAAGGTCAGAGCGAAAGAGCCCAAGATAAAGCTGTTTAAGTTTTACAAGGTACTTTTTGTGCCTGTGCTTTGTCTGTTATTCTTCTTGTATTTACATTGCTTGGATGGACTGGTAAGTGGTGAGTAATATCATTCCGAGGACGTGGGGGTTTTTATACTGCCTTGATCTTCGCTTTCTTTCATGGAAACGTTACAGAACCAACAGAAGATAGGCGAGAAAATTAAAGAAAAAGAAAAGTCAGTCCACAGGTTCTATATGTTCACTTAACAAATAAATACTCAGATCGGATCCAGATCCTATAGTAATTTGTGTTGATTTTATGCTGGTGATTAAGCTCGTGGTTAGAGTCTTGCTTGCTAATCTTACGTCATTGTGATATTTGTAGTAGCTCATTTGCTGTTTGATTCTATCCTGTGGGGCACAAACACACAAAATGAGGAAGTCTTATATTTTTACAAAAGTTTATTTTATTTGCTGATCCTCCAGAAATAGACTACCAAATTTTGTTTGTATTAGTAGGCTGTATTGATAAAACTGAAACTTATTGATTATAATTGGATCTACAAGCTGGATGAGTCTGCGATTCTATTCCTGAATTTTACCATCTGCTGACACTGGACCTTGTTTATGAAGACCATATCACATGAGTTTATCGTTGGAGTGTGTAATAGGCCAAAGGGTTATGTAGTTATGATGAAGTATTTCTGCTTCTCAAAAGCTTGCAAAATGAAAGGGATTACATGTATTCATGTATATATGTTTGCATAGGTTCTACAAAATAGGAAATTTAGAAAGAGTCTGTTCTTCTCTTATCGTCTAATTGGAAGGATTCGTCATCTAGTCATCATTAGTCAGTGTTTCTCATATTCCGCTTGTTAAAACGTTTGTGTGTCTGGAGTTCGCAAATCAAAAGCATAATAGCAAATATACATTTTTTGACAAATTGGATGGAACAGTTGAACGGAGCATGTCTAGTGCATAGTGGCAAGTTCAGAGAAACGGAAACATTTTTCTGCTGCTGCTCCACCACATAATTTGAATCAAAGAATAAAATTCATGGGAAGTATTACATGGTTTGAATGGAATATTTATGTATTAAAATTTACTTCTGTTATCTTATATGGGCGTGTGTGGTTGAGCTTTTAATTCTGCTTCTGCGTTGTGCGGTATGAGCATCCTCCACGTAGACGTGTTCTGTCCCTGCCTCTGATATGAACATAAATCATTAGAGCAGAAGAGTTATTGCATATTGGCACAGAATTGTTTTAGGATAAGATGATTTGTTTTTGTATTTAAATGGAAGTATACATGCATTTCATATTGTTTACATATTTCAGTTAAATGCTGGTGAACTCGTTATCTTATAAAAACTTCTGCATGATCAGCTATGATCTGTTCTGTTGACTATACCCCGGGTATCTGTATAAGACGCTGGATGAGGGTTTTATTTAAGGGTACAAAATTCGTAGGAGCTTCAAGCTTATAAGTTATAACGTATAGTTTGCATAAGCCTATTAACGGTTAGAGTGATTAGAATTCGAGGCTTAAGTACTCTTAAAGAAATTGGGTATGACAAAGTATAGATATTCAAGTGTAATTTTGGTATTGTGTGGTTTATGTACTAAACTAAGGTATTCGCATAACCGAAGAGCTCAAAAAAGCTTAAATTCATAATGTAACATCCACATCGCGTTCAGGGCTTAATAATATATTATGTAATATGAGAACGGTAAGACGTTCTAGAATTTTGATCTTCTACTTCTCACAAATGATGCTGTATAGCAAATTGGATAATTGTTTGTTTCTAACTTTTCGGGTTAGTTTTCTATTCCACTAATATTACCCGAACTTCTATTTTCTTTGTCGTTCCTTCAACATTTGGTGAAATTTTTAGCCTGTGGCCATATGAACATGAACTTAAAAGTACTTAGCTCAAGGGTGTTTTCATTTTCTGACTTTTCCTTGGAAAATCCCCTGCTGCTCAAGCCTGGTTTGCTTGGACGTTGGACTTTGCTAATTCGATACGTTAGCACTTTAGATTATGATACTTTTGTTAGTTTCATTCACCATGCATATCACAGCATGGACTCGATTCCATGGAATGAGGGTGAAAGAACTTTTGATGGCATTCGGAAAGGACTAGCTCAATTGGATTAATAAGTTCAAGCATAGTACACGATATCAGAAGACTTTTCACGTGCATGTTGATATATATGCAAAATGCGGATAGGTTGGGCGGGCCTGCAACTTATCTGCAGCAGCACGTTAAAAATATTAGAGTCTATTCATCAAGAATCGTTTTTTTACTTCAACTACATAGAAATACAAATACGTTAGAACGAGTGAATCTGTAATTAATTGCCCCATTTATTTATGAGCATAAACATTTTTGTATACACATACATATCTTATAGGCAAACTACAGTCTACAGTCCAGCTTGAACTTTAGATGGTTGCTTGAACTTTGAACATGGTCAACTCAACTTACAACGAGTGTGGCACGGGCGTGCAAAAATTGGTAACACTTGTATAAATCCGTAACCACAAACTGTCACACTTATCAATGTGACATTATGCCCTTCTAGTGTGTGGTATAACAGACATGTTACATAAAGTTTATCATCCAAATATGACTTTTATAAGGATTACTTAATCATTCTAGGTATTATTATATTAACATTAACTGTCATTTGAAACAAATTCATTCCCTAAATTCTACCAAGAAGCCATCATAAGTTAGTTTGCAAAACTGAAGTTGATCAAGTATCTTTTATATAACTTAAAAATGTATATGCACGCTTAATGTGTCCAAATGCTGACTAAGCTTTGCCGTAAACTACTTAAGTAAAGTTTCGGGAAGCCTTCAAGATCTAACTTTTCTAATCCTAATTTTTTAATATTTAGTTTATAATTCAGCAAACTTTTCCAAAACTTTATGCTTCTCAAACACACATTCCAACTTCCAACAACATTACCTCTACGAGTTTAAGTATCATGCATAATATATATAAATTTTTAAGTTTTTATTAATTTAAGTACAGTAGAATACTAAGCATGATCATTAATCGTTGTCAATAATGTTCTGTTTTAGTGCCTGCAGGCATTTAATAGCACAAGGATTTATTCCCTTAGGTTCATTGTTACTGTACCGTAAACCTAAACAGTGAAAACGCAGTCGAGTTGTCCCGTGGCCGTGTGTACGCTTGTTTACATCATGGATATGCGTAGAATAGAGGTCAAGAGTGTACTTCATTTTTTGGCTTTTGGCAACGCTTTGATCTTCCATGTTTACGGAAACTCTAGCTTTGTTACATTAAGCAGGAGGTAAACAAACTGGTTAGCTTATACTTGGCTGTCATATATCATCCCTCTGCTACAGAACTACTGCATTCCTTTGATGCAACTTCATTTCATAACATCAAATTGAGTCGGCAACGTTCAAGTACTTGTTACTTGTTCCTTTGTGTGTACGTGTATAATATTCTCTCTGGTTGACCATTTATAAATATAAGAACACAAGAAAATAGTAATATAGTTGTATGTATTACTGAAGAGGTGCAGATTTTGCAAGTTCTGTTTTCAAATGATTAACTTTCTCGCTTGATCGACTACACATAATATGTAGATGGCTACATAAAGAAAGTATATAGTAAATCAACTGGAATTCCGGAGTAGAAAGTACATTCTTATTCTGGGCTGCAGCTCAAGTATTTTCACTTTTACTCGAAAAGGATATAATATGAAGGCTGACTGAAAAAAGTAACTTCGTATTTTGTTTCATGTATGGCAGGCATTTTGCTTTAAAGTAGAATTTTGTATTATTCTAAGTATATCGTACTTTTCTTCACTGATGTGGTAGTTTCCACCTGGAAGTGTTTTACTACTCAACTGAACAAACCCATTTGCTCCAATGTTTCTCCAAAAGTTATTGGCTGAGCCCAAATGTTGCAATGATTGGATCCATGTGTGGCGAAATGTTTACGTTTGCTCTCGTCTTTTGAAGTCAACAGCCACATAACCCAGAAAAGTGGAAACACCATTTATATGATGGTATTTTGATGAACACACGAGGAAAAAGTTTCAAATGCAATATAATAATGAAACTTTCCTTTTCAGTTTCTGATTGGTTTATTGACATTTCAGCAGATTTCAAAAGTTCATTGCTCACTTCCGCATTTATCGTTCACGTCATATTCATATTTTTAAAGCGCTTCGCAATTTTTATGGCAGATTCTCTCCTGTATTCTATCTGTCGTAATTTCCGCTCAGCTTTTTATCTATCGTAATGGCATAAACCATCTATGTATGCTCGACGACTGTACCCTATGAAAGGAAACATGTATACAATAGAACTTTTACTTTTTACATTGTGCTACAAGTCAGGGAAAACTTTACTCGAGGATTATATTACTTTTCTCCAATAAAAATAAAATTCCCAGCGGTAGTCCAAGTTTTGATTGTTATACCCTTAAAGTTTCATCTCCAACCCTTTCTTGCAGTAGAACTAAATTCTGTCCAACTTTCATATCAATTTAGACAGAGTAGAGGATGGGAAATGCGCATTTACTAGTAACTTAGCTAGCGGTGATTATGATTACTTACCTACATGCGTGTGGATACATGTCTCTCTTACTACAACTTTTGGAAAGTTTGTTGTGCTAAATACTAACGACAAAAAAGTTGCCTATTCTTTGGCTAATGCCAGTTTCGTAAAGCTGACATATTTTGCAGACAATGTGTAGGGGGCGGACGAAGAATAGACAAGGGAAATGCGTTTCTTAGTGGAACAAGAAAGGAGATGTGGATGTTTTCCAAGCGGAATTTCCTCATCACTTTAATGAGAAGATAGACGATATCGGATATGGAATGCCGGGAAACGATGCGAACGCATAAGATTGCGAGCTTCATATATGATGAATGAATGCGTGCGTTGCAGAACTGGCAGGGGGTACGCAGGATAGGTGGATGATAGACATCGTCTTATTATGTCATCTTATTGCCCAACTAAACTACGCTTCTGCTTCGTTTACTTTTTATGATTATTGGTTTTCTTTTCATCTTCCACACACAAGGAAATGGAACATGAGCTGGGAAAGGGAAAACGAAAAAGGAAGCATGAAATGATAGTTGTCCAGCTATTTGTACGTATAAGCCATGGAAAAGCAGAATAAAACATGAAATAGAACAGAAACTAAAGCAAATCGGTAAAGCTTGTTGAAATGATCTTGTTTTTACATCTGCCTTTAATTCTGCGGAAGATGAAAGAATATGGATGTTAGATGAAGATGAAAGTTGTTCGCTTCGTTTCATCATAGTTTCACTTACTCTATCATTATAATAAAATGTATCGTGTTCTATCTCATCTGGAATCTACTATCTATAAGTAATAAGCGTTTCAGTCTCAATGATCATAAACATTATTCATTCATATATTTTATTTATCTAGTTTATTCTGCTCGCATTTGGCTAGCTTAGAGATATATGGAAGGAAAATACTGACAAATTGACTTTTACTTTTTTTTACTTAATCTCTATGCTTGAGTTAGATGTATGTGCATCTCATTAGTATAAATGATTGAGATAGGTTTTACAGTCTTTCTTTGCCAAGAGTTTAACCTAATCGTCGTACCCATGTCGATGTGTCGTTTCACATTCTTTTTGTGAAAAAAAAATCCGAAATTTTGTCACATAAGTATATTAAACTGTGTCTAAAGGTTTTCAAGTAGGGAAAGGGTAAATAATTGATTTCATACACTCAATGGTGGCTGACAAATAGTTTTCATATTCGAAAATTAAAAATATTGGAATGTTTTACTCTTAGGATTATTTGAAATACGTTCTACTATAATTTAAAAATGACAAGAAGACAAGTGTGCCACATGGGCATATAGTGCTTAACCAACACCTCTTAAAATACACTTGTCGTTTTAATATAGAGTATTTATGAGTATGAGACAAAAACAGAAAATAAAAACGACAAGTATAAACATTCGAGAAAACTAATTAAATACGCAAAACAAACTTTTACCAAGCCAAATGTGGCCAGTTAATTGTGATCATACCGCCGACCTTATATACTCTCTGCTTTTATCTTGTTCTTGAACAAAAAATTAAAAGTATGAAATCAATGTACTTTTACTCCCCAGTTTCCAAACCTTCTCTATGAAGTTGCTTGCGAAATAAACCAGCTGCTGCGAGGTTGACAAACAATTAAACTTTTTAAATAAAAAAAGTTAGCTTTCATATAATAAAGCGAATAAAGTGTGTAAAAAGTTAATCATGTTTTTGCAATTGCCAGGACCCCGAAAGACCAGGTATTGTTTTTGCAATCAGTAAGCATAGACGTATACATATAAACCGTTTAAATCTATGTCAGTGAGTGGATTTACAACCTTTAATTTAAGAAAATCGGAGTTTTGGAAACTGAATTAATATCATAATTCATAAAAATTTGCTCTGTGCGTGCGCTTGTTGTTTCGTATTGATTGTAAATCAGTTAATTGGTAAAATTGAATCTGATTCGATTCGTAAAATTGAGTGCAGCTAAGCATATCAATCTCCAACTTCTTCATTTGATGTGGTCGTATATACTTCCATAATTTGTAAAAATTCAAATTTTTGAATAGGCATTTTTGAATCTGGTTTGTAATAGTATGGCCGTACGAGTCGTAATATACAAAACCTACTACGTGCAAAAGAATAGAATACGTATATATTATCCTTAGACGTCAAGACTCAAGAGCTTGCATCGCTTGCATGGATTGACTTCTGTTAGCCTGCAGTTGCGACTACATGTGATTATGCCTACTCATAAGCATTTTACGTAGAGTAATAATTATTAGTTCGAAAGTTTGTAATGGGGGTTAGTATCGTTTACGAACCATGATTTTTGTGGAAAATGAATTTTGAAAGAAAAATAAAGTTCATGGAAATGGAAAGTGTATAGATTCTCGAAGTTTTATCCAAATTATGGCATTTTTCGTTGCGTGACCTCCTCGTTATAGTCTATATGATACGGTTGTTCAATACTTTAAGCCAAATCTACATCCCGCATACTAGACTCGAACAATGTTTGGTGAATAATGCTATCATTTATGGCCTGAAGTTTACATTAACTTTCCTAACTTTCCAATACGTAGTTTTACGTACATTCACTATTTCCAGCGCTTCTTGAACGGAAAGTATAAAGGGTTGGTGTGTGTAATACATTATGGAAACTGACGTGAAGAAATAAAAAATAGCTTACGAGCTATAATACAACATACACACTCTTAGATAATCAAATTCAATTTAACAATACATCAGATGGCAACATCTGTTTCCCATCCGGTCAAAACTTATTGTATCTACCGTATTATGACACATCGTCATACGTTAAACCAACCCCGTATTTTTGGCACGGGCTCATGCAAGCAGCCAAGTGAATTACATGTATTTTATGTTCTTGTCTGAACTGTTTAAAGAATATCCCATAAGAAGGCCTTCGTCAATGAATATAGACTCCAATATAATATAGATGTACTCCAAGATAAGAGAATCACAAAGGAAAGTTTATGAAACGAAACAGGTGTTGCCATTGCCGTCTCCTTTCTTCTCTCTGCATCCGCCTTCTCCTTGTCCTGCTTTTTCCGTTGTTGTTGACAGATGCGCTTTATGACTCTCCCACGCCAGATGAAGGGTGTTGAGTGCGTCGTCATTTTAAAAAAATCTAATCAAAATCTAGTAGCTCCTAGCAGAAAAGTTTATTTCTCTAATAAAATTTTTTTCGGACAATAGTTTTTTGCTTCAGTTCGTAACAATAGAGAAAATTGCGAAATATTTGTCACAGGTTGACTGGCAATATGCGTGGATATGAGTACGATACGATATGGTACCACTTTGAATTCTGTCCCTGGTTTTCTCGATATAAATAAGTATTTTGAGCTCAGCTCAGCTTTAATTTTTAGCATATTTGTAGTTATGCGCAGTACATACATTTTCAGTTTCGTTTGAAAAAAATTGGACGTACTTCCTTCTTTTGGTTGAAACATTGGTCATATCTAAAATTATGCTATGTATCTAACATCCGTGTATCGAAGAATAAATTGTATATAGAAACTCTAAAATAGTGTATAGAATGGGTTCATAACGGCAATGAAAACTTCATTGGAGGAAATTCAAGGTACTCAATTTGTACTTATTATTTTTTTGTCAAGCAAGTTGTTAACATTGCTTTGCACCTTTAGTAGCACATGCAGAGGACATACATAAGTTCAGTTGTAGTAAGAGGGGAAGCCAAATGCAGGAACAGTAAACATTGGATGTTAAATGGCATAATGATGCGATGTAGTAGAAGATTCTGTTTCTGGTGAATCATGAGAACACTTTTTGCTTAATGATTGTAAATATAGTAAAAGTTTTCAAGCATCAGTTGACCTTTATGGGTTCCACTCTATTTACTTACTAGTTGGGTGTGTACTGAACTGTAACAACATTTTCGTGTTTACTAATGTTTCGCCGATTGCGAATAAGTTTGCTGCTCTATAATTATACTTCATAGCTTCATTAGTGATGTTTATTTCTTCACCAGATTTGTACAGTAAATAAAGACTCAACGTGCTCGTAAAGTACCGATATGATATATGTATAATGTAAGTATGTTTTTAAATTTTGGAATGACGATCAATTCTGTGAAAAATTGAACCCTTTTCTGCTTTTAGTAAAATTAGAACTTAACATATGACTCACCTTGAATTAATATATGTTCACTTTTACGATTCATAAAGAAAAGAGCTGAATACTGAATTTAGTATCGTTACTGACTATGTTAAACTACTTACGAAATGATACAGTGTCTTAGTATACCAAGACATGGTATTTGTACATTCAAAATTTTGACTTTTAAATAAGTTAGAAAGATATCTTCAGATTTAAACGTTGACTTGAATTAGTCATATAATTTTTTGTTATAACTTTGAAGTAGTATTTACCATCATAAAATCCTTCCGCTTCAGTTTTACTTAGCTAAAACTGCGTGTGTTTCATAAAAGAACGAATATGATATTGATGCTTTCTGCTGACTGTATACATGGCACAATGACTAATTACCGTTTGTTGTTCCGATATCGCTTGAATGTCAAAAACTTCGCGTTTAGTCTTCTGAAAGTTTTGCTTCAACGTCGACATAAGTAACTGTCTTGGACATGTGTGCATGGTATACATATACCTTCCTCTTTGGTGCTACTTATGACTTACTTAGTACACTTTCGTTACTGGTGAGGAATACTTATTTGCTTGAGACGTGAATAGACTTATAATCCAGTAGGGTTTTCATCATCATATTTCATTTTTCTTTTGAAAGATATACGGCTTACAGCTTTTCTGTTATTAGCACCACAACAGTTTATTACGCCACTTCTCCAACTAGTAGTACGTTGTTGTAGTCCGTAGTGTTGTTTTTTCTAATTTATGAGCTGCTGCTAATTACATTCTTTTCACACATTCCTCACATACTTTTCAACGTTTCCACCACTTGAGCTTGAAACCTCTGTTTCTCAATCGCTTAGTCGCTATCAATTATAACAAATACCAAGTAGCTTGGCGTGATGAAAAATGTCCTGTTGTTTGTTTGCGTGTAAGCCGCATGTGACTTCGATTGAAACTTTCCAGAGTTTGGCAAATCTCTTTTTGTTTCTTTCTACCCTAATATAGCATAAAGAATAGTGAACAAAGCTTAATAAAGCTTATTATATAGATGTGCGTGCATGTATCGTATTGCATTATAATGTCTTTTTGCGTTACTGCACAATTACTAAATTAACTTCACAATATTGAATGTGTACATGTGACATGGACAAAATTTTGAGAGCTCGAATTTCTCCTGCATCATTAATTTATTCTTGACATAATATGCATATCCTATAAATGCCAGTATTTGGAAACCAACTACTAATTTAGATAGAATACACACTGTCAAATAATACTGAAGTCGAAGCGTCAATGTTTGTAAATTTTCGTTCTGGTATTTAATGAAAACCATTTCTCAACAAATACCTAAATTTAGTTCTCTTCACTAATACTTAGACAGACAAAGGTCACATTAGAAATAAGATCACTGTGATTATGGAATTACGAGTCGTGCCTTTCATCAACTAAATAGTTCATAGACCTTTGACAGAAACATAGATCGTATATTATAATCGGATTACTGTTTATGTAAACCTTTTATACCGATATAATATCATACACTGCTTATTCATTCATGGAGGAAATTAATACGAACGATTTTTCCGTTTAAAACAGTTGATGACTATCACAATGATACTCTTTGTTTTGTTGGAATGGAATAAGTAGAAGTTTGTTAGAACTATAAGCTGTGTGAACCTCATTCGTATTCGTAGCACGAAATATGAAACGAAGAATAGCATAAAATTATCATGAATTAGTTAAAAATCAGCCATTAAAGCATATATATTATATATTAGAGTTAGAGGACATATGCCAGACCGTTCGGTTATCAAGAAATGCCGTAAAATGCAAATTAAAACATTGAAAAGCTTTTCAATTCCAGTTATCTGGCTTAGAACAAAGGTAATGTGAATGCTTACGTACTAATGGGTTCCAGAGGGGTCGTTCTTCCCCAACAAATTGTAGTAAAGTATGAAAGAAAATTGATATACATATATTTATATGTACGTGTTTAACGTGAAATCATATAGAAACCAAGAGAAAGCTATGCTATCAAAACATCGTACGAGAAAGAACATTTTGTTGTATACATTCTTGAACACATGGATGGAAGGAATATCACTTTATATGCAAAATATACTACCGTGAAATTGCCGTTTCGAAATTTCTTAAGGGAAACAGAAAACAATAATAAAAACAAGCAATTCAGGTCCATAGTTAGTAATGAAAATAAAAACAAATACACTGGGAAAAGAAAGGTTGGTGGATTTCTAACGGAAAGCAAAAACAAGATGAATAATGTGAACTACTTTCTCCTTGAGTAGCTAGATGCTACATAAGGCGTTGAGTTGATTTTGGAATGATAGTTTCATAGAACAATTGCCATAAACATTTTCTGGCTTTGATGTTGCTGCTGATGAAGAAAATGCTATAAATTGGCGATCTCATTCTTCGTTGTTTTGCTGTCTACCTGCCTATACCTACACAGATCTTGATGATTGGTAACCTGTTGCAATGTAATAACATTTTTAGAAGCTGTAAGTTGTCTTATAATTTTATGCTGAAGCAGCACCACATTAAAAATGTCTAGCTTTCTTGTTTCTAACACGTGAGGACCACGGGCGGAATTCAAAGAATATAACATAACTTATCGTGAATTTGATGCTCTACTAATGTAGACTCAAATATTTCGAGTAAAGTACTGAATAAGGTTTAAATTTCTCTTCCTCAATATCGAATCCACTCGCGGATAAATTTTTTTTAGAACTTTCTTCGACGTTTTAGTTTAAAGGGAGTGTCCTAGACATTTTATGGTAAGTAGTCGAGATGTTTTTATTTCATCACGTGGCAGCTGGTGGCATTGACTGTAAGTATAACATAATCCTTCTAAGATGGGAAGTAGCTTTTAAAGACGAATCTTTAAAATCTTGAGCGGTAGTGTCATATATAAAAATAAGAAACTTCAGCCAGGTTGCGTCATTAAATGTAGTTACTACTTATTAAAGCGTTCGTCTGAAAAAAGGCTGAGGTTTTAATATGCAACCCAAAGCTAAAAACATCAAATCTCATACATTATAGAATCCATTTAGATGAAGGGAAGGTGACGATCTAGCAGAAATCCGGAAAGTGCAAATTTTTATAACATAAACCATAACCAAGGTTTTCTGATCGAAGTGGGGGAGTGAAAAATTATAATGCTACTGTGAAGCAACCATATTAGTAGGAGGAAGTATAAAGGGCTGTCAAACCAAGGAGAAAAAATCTCTTAACCATTTATGCAGATTGTGATAAATTGAATCTATAAGTGCTTTTGAGAGCATAGACCATGAAATGAATGGAACTTGAAAGAAAAGTGAGAGTAGAGTATAAAGCTTTCAGATTTTCATTTCGAGAGCTGCTTTCATGTCCTAACAAAAAGCGTGAAGGGAATGCGTTTATGAAATTACGTGTTTCCTTTCTCCATTCTTTTCCATTTAAAACGGGGCGAAACTTTTAAGATCAAAATTACATTCTATGAGGTGAAGTATACGACATACGAGTATACTGGTGTGCCTGTATTTTAAAAGTTGCCTTTCACTTTCAGATTGTACCTAAATGTGAGTGTAGTTCATCAACTATAAAAAATTTGTGTGCACGTGCACATGGTAAATAAAGATATAGTTTATGCACACATTATATATTGTATATGTCTTTCACCAAGCACTCGTTTATGTTTTATATACATCTATGTATATCGAGACAAACGATACTAAATTTCAACTACGTAGATACATCGCTGTACATTCAACATTATAACAAGATTTAATTTAATAACTCGTAGAAATTACGGCATCAGTTATTAACAATAGCACTAAAATTGCGTTTCTCTGTTCCTACATTGCCGTTTACGAGCCAAAT
This sequence comes from Orchesella villosa, assembly GCA_036850725.1. NCBI lineage: Eukaryota > Metazoa > Arthropoda > Collembola > Entomobryomorpha > Orchesellidae > Orchesella > Orchesella villosa. The sequence goes on along the minus strand of JAANSM010000533.1, from coordinate 8,841 downwards.
ACATTTATGTAGATTATGCAATAATAAAGTATTTGGAGATTTGGAACATATGGAAGTCCCTTCCTAGTCCCTACCCTAATATGATCACAGCTAATGGCTCTTAGTCATAAATCGTTTTACCCACTCAGCCGGTTGATGGCACTTTTACTTATACGAGTTAACTTGATAGAAAGCTTATTTTGAATTCTTAAATAAAACTTTCTATTTTGTATTCATGGTCTCTAGATGCTACTCGTATCTATCTTCGGATGAAATTTGTTTTCCTAAATCGTTTCTGCAGTCTGATTACATTTACTCTGAAAATGGAAGTAAGGAGTTTTAGATGAGAAAACTTGGTTTTATATTCATTATCTATGTAGAACTAAACTAGCACAACATGCGCGCTATAATATAAAATATTGCATTTTACTCGTTCCATGTTGTGATTTCTCTCTCGTCCATGAGATAACGACTTTTTGTGCTAAATTCAGTATAACACAATAACCTAATATTCGGGTATGAAAAAAGTAGTACGCTATTTTCTGGATAGTTCACATTATACATGTATTTGACAGAAATGATGAAAGATGGAAATGGAAAATACTGGAATGTCCGCCTGATTAAGATATATACGCGGGTTGGGTGAGCGTGCATGAATATAAAAAGTCTTCACGACTCTCTTGGCCATCGTTTCTGAGCACCCTGCAAAGATGTGGCCTGCCTCCGACGTAGATAAATATATAGTAATGCATTCTGGTGAAAGATTTTTTCTTTTCATATGGTGACACAAAAGCGCTCCCATCTTCTTCGTCTTGTTTGTCAGCCATTGTTACTTATCATGGAAAAATGTCCTTTATTCTTGAAAGTCATAGTCACAATCTCGCCCTCCCCTCCAGCCCAGTTGCCGGAGACGATACATATATTGGTATTCATGCGCTCTCTTTGAAAATATCGAGCCGACACTTCCAGGATATTTGTAAATTGAGCCGCCTATTCTGTCAAAAACAGTGACTTCTTGTTGAAAGCATCTTTTCAGCATCTTCCATCTTGTTTCACTTTCTTTTTGATACTCCATTTTCTCCTAATTTACAGATAGAGTATATAATATATAAGTATTTCGCAGTAGAGCAGAGCAAGCTGATGGTTTTACAAGGACGATGAAAAAGTCGCCATTTGATACAAAGGTCTAAAAATAATGCACCAACTCAGTCACCAGCACTTAAACCAATTTTTGTTGTGTCCTAGACATTGCGACGAGAGAGTTACAAAGCTACGACATCCTTTTTTTTCCTGAGCGTATACTCATGCTGAGCTTTGTTGTGTTGGTGGTTGACACAATTCTCTAAATGATTTAGGGTCAAAAGGAGAGTAAGCAGGCGGACAGAAGGGCGGCAACGCGCACCATTTGTCTTGGATGCTAGAAGTGGCTGTCAACATGAAAAAGTGGAATTTTTTCGCTTGTTCCCAAGATTGTGCCTTGCCAATTTGAAACCTTCCTCTCAAAAGAAGAGTCAGTCACCTTCACGCAAAAAGTAATGTGCGAGGTTGAGCTATTTATTGGATACTATTAGTGTGCGTATTGAGCGCTTATTTATAGTTCTCGATTCTCATTATTTTTTGTGCTGTGCTGAGCTACAAAATATCATTTTCATATACAATAGAATTTGACCCAAATCTACTATTCACCTACAGCTCTATAGTTCTGCAACTGTAATCAGTGGGCATACAATTTCCCTACATTTCTCTTAAAATTTTCCATTCACAACAGCTGCATGGAGCACTAGTGGGGGAAATAAGGCTGTCAGTTGGAAACCTAATTTGAAGACAGATGAATATTTTTATTCAAGGCTCTGGTTATGCATTCTCCCTTTCTTTTCATTCCTCATGATCCTCACGTAGCCCCTACTTTCCCTTGCTTTTCCATTTCCACTGCAAATTGTATACGTTTAACCAAAGCTGTTGATGATGATGATTGTTCTCTCGAGCTATATCATTAGTACATGACATGGTGCTCACATACAGCTTTTCTTTTCTGATTTTGTTGAAATTTCCTCCGGAACCGCTTTCAGAATGCATTAGATAAAATTTGTTTATGCAGAAGGCTATACAAACTCAGAACTCTGTGTGCACAACGGTGTGTTTATTTGAAATTATTATGCGAAGACTATTCTACCACGTTGCATATTTTAACTAGTATATTTATATTACACGTGGGTTATACAACATATGTAAACTTGGAATGGAAGATCGTTTCTATTTTATTTCTTCTTCAATTGAAAACAACTTTTTACCTCCACTCATCTCTGACATATCAAAGAAGTATTTTATTGGAGACACATCTCCTTTGAGTTTTTGTAGATATATTTTTTGCATGACGGTATTTACGCTCGTCCTCATGAGACTGCCCGTCCGCCTCCTTGTCATATATATTCATTAGCATCCTTCTCCTCCGCTTTCCTTTGGACTCTTGTTTCCTCTCCTAACTATCTCCTTGTCATTTCTTTTCAGGCTGAACAAATTGACACAAAAAAAAACTAGGAAGCAACTTACTTTATTTCGCGTCAGCATAACCAGTGGATAGTCAAAAAAGCCAAGCCCCGTTATCTTATTAGCAAACAGATTCATCTCACACAATCTTTTCTTCTGCGATGGTCGCTGTTTAGGAAGTTACATTAGATATATTTAATACACTAAACAAAAGCACCTACAATAGCAAGTACATACATCATATCGTGTTACACAACGGTTGTAAAGGAACAAAAACTTTCTAAGGGCTCTTGGGAAGTAAGTATATCATGACTTTGGTGCAAACAAAAACCAGCGCAAGCTATATTTTCTTCTCTATTCCTGTGATATTTGATGCGTACAGCTTTCTTTTTTATTTCTCTCTTGACTTCGTTTTGCCAAGTTAATAAATTTCCCTTTAAATGAAAGTATCGTGCTAAAACTTCAGCCCATCGTAAATTAAAGTACACAACAAATAACAAGTTTTTAGTGGAACAAAGTAAGTCACATATGAATGGAAGTAGTGTGTATGGTGTGCTTGGTTAAGTTTCTCCTTTGCTCATAGGCGCCCTTGCCCGAACACCAACACCACAATATCAGAATGCTTTCACAAGCAGCAGGCGTCGAGTTCAGAACTTTTTTTTAGAAAAATAACTTTTGGTCCTCTAGATGCTCATGATATAATGATAGATAGAGTAGAAAAAACATTTTTGTTCATACTACTAAAATGAGTATAGAATTATTTATTAAAATCTTCATAGGAGGAAGCACAGCCACTTGGAGTTTTCATAAGTTCTCCGTTTTGCTTTGTGTTCCTTCCTAGCTCAAAATCTTCCTTTTTGGAAGGCAGATTTGTGAGCCCTTTTTTTGATATTGGTCCATTAGATGAGATATCTACATCTCCACAAGAAGAAAATGGAACCAAAAATGTGTATTGGAATTCTGTTCGTCAAGCAGTAGTCTTTTGGTGCAACCAATTTAAGTAATGACTGAGTTAAAAGTGGAACGTGTTCGAGTGACATTATTGGAATGCATGGGAATATATCTATCTAGTTTCACATTTCTCTTGAGAATCGCATAATTTTCTCATTGTTCTTTTCCAATAGTGCTGTAGAGCTCTTTTTCGTGATTGCATTTCATGTATTGATTACGGAACAAGTTTCCACTCATTTATTTCATCGTTTTTTCCAATTTACTCCTTTTAAAAGACTTTTTTCCTTGTATAATGCAATTAATTAATGAATTATTCATGTATAATGGAGACCAATAGGAACTCATGCATAAACTTTTTGCACTCCAACTGATTATTTTTTGCTATCTCATGAATTGAACCTAAAACTCAATTTTCGATGCACGACTGCATCTGATTCGTAGTGAAAAATGATGCAAAGGATTTTTGTAATGGTATGTAATGGCTCATCTCCCTGCAAAAGTTTGATGCATAAAGTACCGTAAAAGCAATCGAGAAAACACTCCACATTCAAAACATAGTTTTTTCATCTTCTTTTTAGACACTACCAATAAAAGCTTGTTATGCACGATCTTCATTATTTCATGTCGATCAAAATGCTGCTTGAAATGATTGAGACGGCATGCCATTGCCAATAAAATCGAGTTCATAACAGTTTGAATGCTGATCTCGTAATTATCAAGACAGAAAAAATGCACGACTTTGCCATGCATTAGAAATATCACATCGAAATCTAGTAAATATATTATATTCAAAACAGAGCAGTATATTATGATATTTGACAAGGAAAAAGCTAGATACTAATATTCATAAAATAGTGCTATACACGTAACGTCGTGTATCGTCCTCACATTTCAGAGGAACGTCACTGTCAACTTTAACAATAGCTCATTAGTTAACAAGGGCTGAGACGATGAGGCTTCACGCGAAGTTCTTTGATAGATGTATTGCTCATTTATTTTAAAAAATTTGCACGAAAAGGCCCCACAGATTACTAAACTATTTCCCCTTCATTAACGTCAGTTTGTTTGGAGAGGGAAAGAACTACTTGCTTATACGAAATATAATATTATGTTGACACACTTCAAGATTAGCTGTCTTGTACAGCACTTTAGTAATGACTATCATGCTAATTGAAACATGGAACCATCGTATTATATTATATGTATGATACATCAAAGAGTTTCTTGCATACTCAGACTGCTGCACAAACGATTTCATTAAATATACTTAACTTAAGCCATTTAAATCCTACTTAGAAAGCAGTTTGAAGAAAATACGAAAAGCCGTTTTATATTTTTGTGTCTAGAGTTTTTTGTATTTATAATTCTTCGTTTAAAAGAACAAGTCTGCGAATGAGTAAAAGGCACGCCTTTTGACAAAAACGTTAAACAGCACGGACATCTTGTTTTATTTTCATGCCTTCTTCTAACTTGAAGTCTTCATCAGGCAAAAGTTAACGAAGTGGAGCATGAGAAAGTTGAAATATTTTTGTTTCACAGGAGCTAATTCTAACGAATAGAACGTGAAACATGACATATTTTATAGATGGATGCATGGATAAAATTTCTAATTAAATTAGCTGTACTAACGGGAACCTGAAACTCGTTCTTAAATTGTTTGAAATGTTAATTAGCCAGCATATAATAATTTGCGGCTCATGCTATTTTCTTAAATGAAAATATGTTATATGCTTCTTTTGAGACAAGTGAAATCCCAGCCCTTTATCAGAGTATTCATTATCACTAATGAGCAATGGTTGCTTGCCCTCTATCGTATCGTCTTGAAAAGAATCTGTTTCGATCTTCACCGGCACTTAATTTTAATACAGGGTTGTGTTTTACAGAAGCCATCTTCTCATTTTTATCACTAATGAGCAAAGGTTGCTTGCCCTCTATCGTATCGTCTTGAAAAGAATCTGTTTCGATCTTCACCGGCACTTAATTTTAATACAGGGTTGTGTTTTACAGAAGCCATCTTCTCATTGTCAGTTTCATTAGCGGAGAGTCGTCTTTCGGTGTGAAGTGGAAGGAGCTTTTCACCATTTCTGAATATGACTCTCTAAAGTATTTTCGTTTTTTCTTCAATCAAATTAATTAGAAAATGTTTTTGGCTAGAAGCAGTAATGGCTGTGCAGGCTGGTGTCGGGAGTCTGTATCATTTGTAAATTGAAAAGTTGGGAAAACTCGAGGATTTTAGTTTCGCTCATGTGACTCCGACTGAGACGTATATATGAAAACCAAGTATATGAGTTAGCGTACTACGAAATATAGATACCATATCTTTCCTTTTTCTGTGTCAAGTTTTTAAGATGAGGAAAGTAGGAACATGCTTTATATTTTTTCTTTTAAAAAACTTCCTCCTCTTCGTCTCAACTCCGTAATCATTTTCATTGTCCTAAGTTGTAATCTCTATTTGCTTCTGCTGGTGGTACAAAAGACAAAAAACGTCCACCAAATATACTTATATATATCTTTTCTAACCCGTCGCGCTAGAGTTTTGGCATGTCTACAGAGAAATAAAGTGAATAGCTTCTTTTTGCTTGTGGCATTTATTTTTTCCTTTTCTTCTCCAACAAAATTACATCATTATCTTTTCTCTTCCCTTTTCCCCTTCTCCCATCAAAATAACTTTCTTTTGACTTTGGTTGAGTTAGTTGAGTTGAATGTACATATATGTGTGTGTTGCTACAAGGTAATAGGGCTTTTGGGAAGCAAGAAGAAAGGTTAAAAAGTAATAAAAATAACTGTGGGGTACTTTGAACTCGGCATGCTTTCCTTGAACTAAGTGGCCATTTTCAGTTAAAGAATGACAAGTGCTTCGGTGAGTGAATATCGTTTAAGATGGGCATCCTATTCGGAGTATTCATTACGTTTTGCGATTGCAAAGAAGAAACATCCTCTTTTAAACTGTTTCATTGTGTGTGAGGCTTAAGCAAGCGAAAATTTGGCGGATTAGGTAATTGCTTATGATTGTTTGTAAAAAAAGGAAATTAATTCGGGGCCATTCAAATTAAACCATTCTCTCGTACACATTCCCTACAACCCCTGTCCTTTGTTCTGACATTTTACCATCCAAATTCCGACTTCGTCTTGATGGAAAGGGAAACTAAAACCTCAAGGAGACGGTTGATTTGATTTGATACTGGGTTGTATAGAAACAAACTTCCAGTCAAATGTCTCACTCTTCGGTACTCTCGGAAACAGTTTCATTGGTGGAAAGAAGGAAAGCTATTTCAAGGAAAGTTTGCGCTTTTTCCTTTTCATCCATCCATCACACATGGGGATGTACCGTGATGCAATTTGAGTAGTAAAACTCCTCGGTATCTTATAAATAGTGTGTAGTACATATTTTCCTTTCCAATTCCAACTAATGTATAAAACCACTGCGCAGCAGTGTCTAACCATCTGCGATGCCAGTTGAGCTTACACTGCCCATCTACCATGATTTTAGTTGCGGTATTTCTTCCTCACCCTTTTGGGAAGGTCGAAACTGTCAAACGATAAGGAAAGTTATAAAGCAAAGGAGCTCGTTTCTCTCTTGTTTACGTTTGTTTATATTAAAGTTTTTTCCAAGTAGATAAAGTTTAGTAAGCATCACGTTCCCTTCTCACAATCTCCCCGTAACAATCAGAAAAATTGACTTGGGAAAATACATCACAATTTCACAATACTGGTTGTCTAAGTGCACTTTATAGAAAGTTTGAAGTTAAGACGTTATGGAAGTTTACAAATAACATCAATTTTTATGTACGTTGAAAATATAACTTCCGACTGAAAAAGACACTTTTCTTTTTATAGTCGTATATGGTAATGTGTATATGGTGTAGTCGTATAATAAAATTGAATCGAACATAATAGACGTGATTACATTTAAGTACTTCAAGGAATTTTGATCAACATGGATGATGAATTGATTCAAGTAATGTATTGATAATCATAAGGATGTTTCATGTACATACAACTGACTGAAAGGATGTAAAAATCAGACGTGTGCCTTACATACTACACCAAATATTGTAAGAAATTAATGGAGCTTGAGCTGTTCTTGGTAACGTTCCTGGCTTTCAAAATGAGAAACTGTCTGACATACCATCAATCAGTTGAAAACCCCAACACCATACATCTCATGAGAATATGCAAATTCAGCTCCAAGTTTTAAGATGTTTTCTCCATAACGGTATATTTTTTCCTTTTAGAAACAAGTAAAATATGTGGTCATATTAACTTCCAGGCAAGCAAAGTAACCATGCACCACGCATCTAAGTGTATGCTAGTGGCTTCCGGAAATGTATCCAATCTGCTCTATACAAGTTGTATAGTACAAAATATATAACACAACATCTTTCACTTTGATTCAACTGCCTGCCTGATTCTATCTCGAAAATTGCTGTTTTTTTGGGTTAAAAAATTCTTGCTCAGCTCATGTTACAATAGTAGTGTAATCTTCCTTTTATCAAACATGAAAAAACCTTGGATCTGCTAGTTCATTCAAAATGTTCTCCACAAGTTATTTACATGAATGAAATCCTACCAATTTCCAGTTTTTCATCTGAATAAATCTCAGATTGAGTTTCTTTGAGCTTGAGCTGTTTCTTTTACAAATGTATCTTATATATGAATACATGTATGCATATGTATATAAGCGTGAGTGGTTCTGGGAAAAATTTGATGGTGATGTGAGTGAACACAGGGAGTACGATTAGGTGTAGTCGAAGCAATTGTATTGTTGGATTTACATAAATTTTCTTCTATCAAAATTTTAGATGAGCCAAAGAAATGAAGTAAATGTGAATAGTTGATGTTCTGCATCATATGCACATATACCCTTGTATTTCTTTGCCACACATCTGTAGGCATCTGCTAGTAATGACGCGGAAGAAAAGAGAAAAGGATAAAAAATAGGACTTCCATTTCCAGTAGGGTATGGAACATATGGCTTTTCTTTCTTCTGAATTAGCATTACGACTACGAACTACAATTCTTTGAGCAAATCCATACGCTTTTGTATTTTGTGTGTAAGAATAAGCTGTTGTGATGGGAAGGTATCGCATGGGATGTGGGAAGTCAATTTTGAGATTTAAAAAAACCATCATGTACCTTTTCGTTTGGAGAAGGATTCGCATCTTTGATTTTTTTATAAACATGCGCCGATATAGTGCAACAGTATAAGATGAAGCGGCTGGGCTGGCACTAGTCCAGTATACGGATTATGGATGGATGACTGTAATCTAAAGAGGTCATCAGAAAAGACGGCGCGAAGAAAAATGACCAAAATGTGGAAAATCTTTAGTCAGATCAAACCAAAAATCTCAGTCATTTATTCACCATCCGTTGTATATAGGTTGTAATAATGAAGTGTCAGCAGTTTTATAACAAAACACTATG
>JAANSM010000532.1:0-27021 GCA_036850725.1 Orchesella villosa | reverse complement strand
TGGTAAAGGTTAGGTAGAAATTAAATGATATCAGCAAAAGAAGGGTTAAACAATGTGCATGTAACTTTTCGCTATATAATAACTAATGTGGTCAACTCTTCTCCGTGAATATAAAAATTTGAGAGTACAAATTATTTTATGCGTCTTAATTAGATAAACCTCTATCAACATCTCACCATTAGTTATTAGGGAAAAGGTCACTCCTTCCAAAAAACAAGGAGTGCATATGCAATACTTGTGAAACATGACGCTGAGAGTTCATGTGAAAAATGTTCAGTAATTCAAACATTCTGAAGAAATATATAACTCTTATTTTATTGCTGAAGAGGTTAGATTTCCTAATTTAGAATAACAAAAGAAGCAATTCTTCTACAAGTATTGTATTATTGATGATGCCGCTTTTGCAGGAAACGAGTAGCATATATTTGACTTTTACTAAGATCCATATTCTGCAACCAGCTGCCAGTTAGTATGGTAGAGCTTAAAACTATGCAAGCGCATTATATCATGTTACTTCTTCCTGCCAGCTTCCAGTTTCTACCCTCCTGGCTATTGGTATAATGTAATGTTTTAATAAAACTCATTAACCTAAGGAAATGTTTAAAAAATGATGATGTTAAATGAGCCAGTTTTACTACAGACTTTTAGGAGAAGAAATAAGGATGTAGCAGGCATTTGTTTTCAAGTAGTAACAAAGAGAACTCTATGTAAGATTATCAAGCTTTGAGAAGACCACTTCGGGTTCCTCCCTAAGCCCTAATCATTTTCTAAGGCTGGATAATTATAGAGAGTTTTAATGAATGATGAAAGCATGATACATAGTACACGTCACACATACACTAATATAAAAAACTACATATTATATGTATGTATATACGTAGTTAATGGTAGAGTATGACTTTTTTACGTCCGTAGCTAGTGTGAATTTATTATGTGCAATGTTAAGATGAAATGAAAGAGTAGACAAGGCGAGGAAAACAAAGAAAAACTACTGACTACTGATATTTACAGCGATTGAAGTGGCTCCTGTTATGTTATAGTTATGATATGATTGTTTGATTATTGGAGTGTAGGTGGAGAAGGAGGAGAATGGAAATTGCCAAAGTGTGAAAAGGACAAGTCAGCCTGACCAGCATCTGACAGGTGAACATGGAGTTATCAAAACTTGGATTGAATTGGTCATGACAGGTAAAAACGTTCATCTTCAATCTTGAAGGAAATGGTTAGTAAATTAGATTGAAGCGAAGTGAGCAGTCGGATTAAACCAGAAATATGCTGCTCGTTTCGCCTGACTGTAAAAACTTTTGGAAATGGATAGATGTTAATATATCTTCAGTCTTGCGTGAGCTTAAAATGTTACTTAAATGTTGCTTGATATGTGCCTTTTGGTTTTTTCACCTTCGAAGGAAGCAAGGACGGATAGAAAAATGCAGTATTGTATTATGATTTGCATTGCAATGCAAACACTTACGTATGCCGTATTACATCTTTCTTATGGAGAACATGGAAATGGGCCATGACTTTGAGTTCAATTCATCTGCACAACGAATTAGAATCCACCAAGGGCCTTAGTGGCTCAGTTGGCTGAATTCTCAGGTTGACATTTCACCTGAGGCGTTATGTAATTGGTCTACTGGCCTGCTAAGTCCCAAGGTGTGATTACTAAAATTGCAGCGTGGGATATTATCCAAACACTCTAAAATCGACAGGAACTAATAATCGTGAATAAACTCTACAAACAAAAAATATCAAGAATGAAGACTCGAGGGAGATGTTTGCTACAACCAGAATCGAATTGTCTCAAGGGAAGACCACATGGGGAAACTTGATACAACCGGACCAAGTAAGTGGTGATCAATTGTGTTTATTCAGAGAGATCTAACCTTTCACTTCATTACGGGGGTCTACTTTCTTTTGATCGCCGGGCACGCCGTGCCCGGGTTTTTTGGGGCAATAAAATCGGAAAACCGGGTTTTGCTGGCAAATTTTCGAACCGTTTGGAAAATTTTAGAGATTTTTCGAACTTCTTCAGTGATTTTTCGAAATTTTTTTGAAAATTTTCAGTGATTTTTCGAAATTTTTTGAAATTTTTCAGTGATTTTTCGAAATTTTTGGTTAAAAACCGGGTTTTTGGTAGCCCTGAAAAACCGGGATTTTTGTCAAACCAAAATTCGTGCCCGAGACAAATAAAAGAAAGTAGACCCCCGCTTCATTATAATGCAAAGATGCGACTTCACAATCGCACTAGTCCAATAACTCTAATAAAAGTATGTGTCAAGTTGAAATCAAATTAAATGTGAAGAATTTTCCTGTAAACTTAATTTAGATCTACCAAATACTACAGTCGAAGGCTATTAAAATATAACACCCCTTTCTCGTAACATATTAATTATTGCTTTTTCTATTCTATATTTTAACACCGAAGTACGTGTGTAAACTAATAATGAAAAGCATTCAACTTTTAAGAAGCAAGACGTCAGGAACGAGCTCCTCTCCTCTCCCTGCTATACTGATTGGCATTAAACAGCTACTTACAAGTTCCGGATGTAACGCTGAAATGTTTGCCCCACGTAAAGTTTTCAACCAAACTGTTCGTGACAAATTAAATCAAATCGTGAAGGACCACCTTTCTTCCTGACATGTGAACATTTACATTGCGCATTGTAAGCTTATATTATGTGCAACCAAAATCGAAGTAAAAAATGTTCTGAATGTAATAAGAAGAGTAAGAATTGTAACGATTTGTGTAGCTAATAATTTCATTATTCGTGATAATACGATAATCTCTGTTTGTACATGGTTTGTACTACCTACTTATGCAAATTCGAAATGTGGATTAAAGAGACGGATAGTATGTGATACTATTACTCCTTCCGACGTGTACTATAATTTAGCACTAAAATTCTTAAATGTTGAATGTTATATGCATACTTTGTCTGTTGTAGTATCATCACGAATTCCGTATTCCAGCATAAAATCAAGTTTGGTTGTAATTCTTTTCTGATTGTTGCTCTGAATTCTGAAATTTCGACACGTTGCCCCATACACACATGTAGAATACGGACAGATGGACGTTCAACCGAAACACAACAAAACGACGTGTGTGTGTATGTGCTAACTGCTACCTATAAGTACAACTACAACCCATACACAAATTAACACAAAAATCAAATAGACATAATAATTCTTGTGGATGAGGATGGACAAACGAAGTCAGTCAACGTTTGGTATGCGGCATGTACTTACAACCAACGAGAAAAGATGATTATGTGTTTACGTTATACGAATTTATATTTATTCTCGTGTATATAAAGGAATTTATAAGTAATAACAATAAAAGTATAATCAATTTAGTATTTGATAGCATAAGAATAATATATGAATTCTTCCAAATAAAACAACAAGTATTTTTTATTCCAATTTGACATGATAATCCTTGAATGGACACATTAGGTGTACGTACGCCTATCTTTATATAACATACCTTCTCGATTGAAATCAATACATAAAAAAATCTTAAACTTCACGAAAAAAATCTCAAGAGATAAACAATGAATAACATAACGACATATCTAGATCCCGTAGCACAATCGTAAAAATCATGGTCACTCGGTACTCCGGCTGTATATTTGCAAAATTCATTATGCATTTATGGGTTTGAAAATATTGAATCCTGTCGCCGCAGTGCTAATAAGAGTTCCGGGAATCTGAGGGTGCCAGTGAACCTCTTTAATGTCTTGTTGGCCTTGGTGGACGAACATTAGTTGGGGTGGGACATCCTGCTGCAAGGAAAAAAAATGAGAAGCATAGATCAAAACGAGAGCACCCAATTATCTGACAGATCGACCAATAAATCAGCAATTATTGCTTCAACTGTCTGCATTCTGCATACTTATGCATACGAAATTGTTTATTAAACGCCTTCTTGTAAGATTTTGCTTTACCATATCATCGTCAGCCTTCTCCTCAGGATCACGTTCTACAGCCAAATCCCAAATTGCTACCTGGTCGTCTTCTCCTGCAGTAGCTAAAACGCTGGATTCATTTGGACTCCATTCTACCGAACAAATGGGTCCTTTATGATGATGACGAAATTCAGCCACACTTTCACCACTGCTAAACGAACGTAAATCCCAAACTTTAAGTGCACAATCATCTCCCCCTGAAGCAATAAAGGGGTCTTTCCTATTCCAATGAATAACATTTACATCACTGTCATGTGCGTTTTCTTTCGTTATCATTGCACCCTTGTTAGACTTTACTCTTGCATCCCAAATACGAATGCTATTAAAATCAGATAAAACAACATAAATTTAATTTAATATTAAAAGTTATTCATAATTCGAATTATTGAAAATAATCAAATTCTCAAGTAAAGGAAGTAGCATACATGAATAAATCAGATATCATTACCTTTTATCAACTGAACACGAAGCGAATACATGCTGTTCATTAGGAGACCACTGAATATCTTCAACAGATGCCGTATGAGCTGAAAAGGGTCGCTGATCAACTATCCAAGAAGATTCATTTGGGCGCCAGATGTGGATAAATTTGGTGGTGTCCCCAGTTGCAAACACGCCTTTTCAAAATAAACCGGAAATGATGCACAGATTTATTAATTCAATCAAATAAACATTTCTTTCTTGGAAGTTCTACTTATCATTTATACTTTACCTGGCATAGTTTGACTCCAATTCCATTGCAAATCCTTCACCTCTGTGACCTTTGAATGTGAATATTGGTTTAGGTTTATCCTTGCTCTTTATGTATTCTTGAATAAGCTAATAAATTAAAAGAAAATATCAATTGTAATTCAAGAAGAGAAAAATTACTTCACAACATTACATTACATCAAAACTCATTTCAATTTAACTACTCTGCCTTACTTACATCAACACTATCAAGGGCACGCAGAGGAGTTGTAACATCCCAAATGGAAACTTTTCCAAGCTCCGACCAAGTTGATACCAATGGCTTATCCCCAACAAAATTAAATCTAAGTCTGTTAATACATCCATGATGCGGTATTACAGCTGCGTTCAGTTCTGGTTTCTTGCTTTGCATATCTGAATCATCCATCCCGTCGTTATCAGATTCATCACTGCTCAGTTCGTCATCGCTAGCTTTAGGTAGAGTTTTATACACATTACTCAACTGAAATAAAAATATTATATTCAACACTTTCAGTCAGCTAAAAACTCGTGTTGTTTTGTTTGCATGATTTTTGTTAATAATTCATTAATGTGTCGAAACTTGAATTCTCAGTATACCTTCATTACAATAATGTGATTTGCATGAGACCTTTGAGCTTGAGTACCACCAACGACATACGACGTTAGAGGAAATTTCGTTCTATCTGGTCCTAAACTGTCTGGAATAATGTCGAAGCTAAGGCATGGAGCGATCGTAGTAAATGTATGAAGAGTAACGTAAGCACTCTCATCGCAAACAAGACTTTCCCCTTCCTTCATTTGCATTCCAGGTAAGTAAGCCTTCTTAGGTTTAGGAACTTTCTTCCCCTTGCTCTTGCTTGACTCCCCGTTTTTCACCTCAACACCCAGCTTCTTTAATTTCTCTTCCTTAGTTTTAGGCTTTGCTCGAACCTTGTCATCTCCGAGAATGCCTTCATCTTCATCGTCATCAGAATCATCTCCTTCTTCACCAGACTCCCCTTCATCTTCGTCCTCACCCTCCACATCTTCATAATCACTGTCCTCGTCTCCGTCTCCAATCATTTCTTCGCCGTCTTCGTCCATCTGCATAGGTTCCTCGGCTTCCATTTTATCTGCCATGATCTACTCACGCAAGAATGAAGAAGAAATTCCAATTCCCTAAACACATCAAGAATTGACAATTTATAAAATGTTGGACATTGGAAGAAAAGCTCACATCTAATATCACATCACTAACCACCAAATCAACACAATCACCTACAATCTACAGATAATATAATTTAATGACAAGGCTTACCCGGCTTTCTCCCGTTACCAATTCTCAATTCTTCGACTTTTGACTTTGAATTGCTCCGTCCCTTATTCCAGGCTCCAATAAATGATAAAGTGATGATAATCCACAAACTAATAAAAACGCATTCACTAACACCTTCTCTATTCTCCAAAACTTCTCCGTAAACAAGTGAAAAATTACTCAACAACAAATACACAATTTTTACAACATACCGAACTCAATACAAATGCACTGCACGCTGTCGTGTGCTCCAAGATCCACATGTTTTCCTTCCTTGATAATTTTGAACGATTTTATATGCGCTGCTGCTGCTGGTCTCAGTCAATGGTCAACAATCCTAAAAGCACTTGTACACATGAGACCACACAAGACACAATGGGCTTGCAAGTATGAAAATTTTTCTGATATTTTACCATCGAGCTCAGGGCGCTACCTTAAAATCGGATCTTTTTTGGTCAGATGGAAATAAGGCTTGATCATTCTGTAAATTCTGCTGATCATTGATTCAAGAAGATCGTTTTCTGTTTGTTGTGTTTTGTTTGATACATTACATTTGATGAGAGTCGGTAAATACACGTCACGCGTCACGTAAGAAAGTTACAGATGACAAGGTTTTCTTTTTCAGTCAGTAAGTTTTCGATGACAGTTCGTAAAGCGATATGAAAGGATGAAGTGTGGTGTCATTTAATTTGTTAGTTAGAACCTTCAACCAACAAGGGTTAACTTTTGTTCAAAATTCATCGCATTGCATTGTTGCCTATCAGTATCACCAATTACAAATCGATCATCGGTTGTCGATCACCAGCTTCTTCATCTTTTTCGGTTCGGTTGTCGGTCGGTGTTCTATTGTATATTCTTATCTTCCACTTTCAACTTTTAATATGGCTTCATCAGAACCTGTAGAAACCCCAACTGTTCCAGTTCCCGTTCGACATTCACGTGAAGGAGATCTCCACGTTGTAAGGAATTCTGAGTTCGAATAATGGATAATCTTGTGTAATTGATTTGTATGCTATGCTGTGCCGTGTCAATATAAGGTTTCATGTTACATGGTCAATTGAATTTTCAGTTTGAGTTTATCATTTATTGGACTTTTGCAGCTTGGCCAGGGACATGAAACCGTCTTGTATCACGGAGATGATGTTATTGCGAAACCTAAAAAAGTGGAGGAGGCGGTTGAGGAAGATGACAGTTTTTTTGAAGTAACAATAAGTGATGTAAAGTCTATGTTCACAAATCTTCAACGGAGAAGGTAAAGGAAAATATTCAAATCTCTGCTTGCTTGATTTGCCTTTTTATAAATGATAAACATAGCGAAGTCATTATTTCATTAGCGTGTTTCAGGTTAATGGTTAATATAATTTATGGTATTGTTGTACAGAGAATAACTTAGAAGATGCCCCTCTTCTGGGTCAGAAATATCGTGCCTTAGAGAAGGAAAAGGTAATTTTAAAACGACTGCACGACCATCCGAACACTGCAGTTAGGATACGTTTCCCAGATCGTTTCATTTTACAAGGAATATTCAGAACTAGTGATACCATAGGCAGCGTAAAATCGTGGCTAAGGGAGTTCCTGTCTGATGCGTCATTAGAATTTTATTTATGTAATTCAACAACTAACTAACTACATGAAAGCTTATTGAATATCTGTTGAATTTAAGAGTTTTTTGTATACCTACATGCTTTATGACTGAAGAATAATTATTACTATTAATCTTCTGCTTTTAAAGTTACTGCACCACCAAAGAATGTGCTGAATGACGAAATCAAATTGGTGGACGAGGGTCTAGTCGCAATGGTTGTGTTATATTTTGGAGCTGAAGATATGCCAGAAAACAATCGGGTCCTAAAAGAAGACGTTTATTCAAGGGTTTCAGATCCAGAAAAAACGTTTGAACTAGCGAAAGAGAAGCTGAAAGTTAGGCAATGTGAGGAAGACAATGATCATGAAATCAAACCATCAACAGAAACTCAAATTAAAGACCACTCAGAATCCACGCAACCACAGCCTGTACGGCGCCCAGTTGATAAGGGAAAAGTTCCAAAGTGGTTTAAGATGAAATAGGGTTGAAATGAAATATGTATTTTGTATAACTTTACACAATTCCGATATTGCATGGTTTAAATTAAAATCATTTTGAATTGTACATACTACATTTTGAACCTTCACGCGAATGGTTTGTGATATGATAAAGTACGTGTTAAAATATATGCCTTTAAATTCTGATTTGTATATAGCGTAAATCATTTATTGTCAACATTTTCATTTTAGCTCCCAAGATGCTCACATACAATACAGTCAACAGTGCTAATACCATACAAAGTATATGCAAAACTGTAGGTTAAAAGTGTTTACCGTAATGATGATCAAATTAAATTAATCTTCGAAGGATGATGTTCGTGATTCCCGTATTATGGGTACAAAGTTACCACATTATAGATAAAAACATTTCAAATTAATCAAAATCAGAATTCGATCATAGGCAAAATTCGACTAAAACTCAAATTTTATTCTGAGGAAACACACAACATAAACCTGTTACAAAATAAAATTAAATCTACAAAAATCAACGTCATGCGAATAACTATATCATACAAAGAATTCGAGTTACGGTAAGATTGACATTACCAGCATAATGCAGAAAATACTATATATTGTTATACATACTGAGAAGATTCATATCATTGCATGCTTAAAACTCATTAAAGACTAACTACATAATAATATTTGTTCATCTTTTGTAAATATTAATTATTTTTTTATCACAAATGGCACAATGCCGAAAAGGCCACTAGAATTAGATTATTTTTTACTCAAATACAAATGCAAATTCATGATTCTCAATTTTCATCTACCCAAACTTCCACATCTCTATTATTGTTAATGAAAATACGAAATCAACCAATATCTTAACATTTTTAAATAGTTTCAGTTGGTAATGGTATTTAAATCAACAGTACTGTACTGTAAGAGATATCAGTAAAAGTCTACGTCGAACAATATTACTTCCCTTATCACGTTACGGATTGCGTTTTGAAGAATCTCAGTTTCAACTTTTTCCTATCTGGCGAATTACTTTTGTCTACAGGAAGAATTTCAGCCGGACTGGAAATACTACGTCCCACAAGTGGTTCCGATCCTCCTATTCGGGGTATTGATGTGCCTGGCACCTTCAGAATATGAGTTTTTACCCACGCATTAACTCTTCCGGCATCAGGTCGCTCATTTGGGTCGTGTGAGATCATTGTACGAATTAAATCGTAC
The DNA here is from genome assembly GCA_036850725.1 of Orchesella villosa. NCBI lineage: Eukaryota > Metazoa > Arthropoda > Collembola > Entomobryomorpha > Orchesellidae > Orchesella > Orchesella villosa. The sequence goes on along the minus strand of JAANSM010000532.1, from coordinate 17,784 downwards.
TAAGAAGAGTAAAACACAGACAATGAGTACAATAAGTTATGCTCAAGAAGAATAGGCTGTTGAGATTAGTATAAAGTAACATAAGACTTACTTCGTCAGGAAAAGAATCCCGAAATTTTTCTGGAAAATTGAGTTTCCGAACACCAGTCAAGATGTTATACCTTTCCATGTCGGTTGAAAATGGCATAAGAAGTTCAAAAAAGATAAGTCCCAAGGAATATATGTCCACTTTATAATCATACGGCTTTCTATGATACTGGAAGGAAAAAAACGGCAAATGAAGAATTTAATTATAAGATAACAATAAAAGTATACTATAAAACCACAAAAGTTTTAACTAATTCGCTTACTTGTTCCGGACTCATATACAAATGTGTTCCAACGTGACCAGTAAGGTTCATTTTAACGTTCTCACATGCGTCAGTCTCCCCCAATGGAGTTGCAGCAACCTTCTCTGATTCCATTTCAGCGTACGCTGTGGTTGCCAACCCAAAATCACCAATTTTTACATTTAGAACACCAAATCCATTTTCAGTCACTTCCGCCAGAAATATATTACTGGGCTTCAAGTCCCTATGAATGAGCTTCTTTGAATGTACATACTCAACAGCTTCAACGATTTGAGAAAATAGATTCACAACTAAAGGCAATTCTCGTAGACTCTCAGATCGAAGCCAATCTTGAAGGGTTCGCTTTTGACAAAGCTCTTGCTGAATATATAAATACATGACTTCAGAAATGTCTACTTTTTCATCCTCATCTTCTTCATTTGCATGCTTGGATTTTTCTTCATCTGAAAACTGATTAGCTGCTATTGAAACTGATACAGCTTTTTGATAAGATACATCTTCATGATCATGGAATGATGAAATAGTGGAATTCATGTTTAAGGATGTAGGACGGCGGAAGAAACCAACTCCGGAAGTAGACGAGGCGGTTGAATTATCTTCTGAAGATGGAATCTGTATTGATGTTCCTATAAGGTCCTCTTCAGGAATAGGATTAATTAATGGCGACGTTTCCAAAGAACATACTGTATTTTTAGAACATGAACTAGACGAGGTTGTGTCAAAAACGATAAAAGAATCGTCATTTGGCTGTTCACTTGGTGTGTTTGGAAGTGATATTTTAGAATGATCTGGTCTTCCATGCTTGGAAGCCTCGATCATCATTGAGGAAGCAAAAATGTCAGATGGATAATCTGTAGGACACGTGGACCCAATCAATCTGTAAAATGAATAACGATATAATATATAGAATATAGAACAAACTAACAATTATAAATACATTCTAACAATGCATAAAACAAGAAACTTACGTTCTTGCCCATAAAGGATCATTTTTTTCAAGCCAACCTACAGGAGTACATTCAGTCCACGCATTAAAATATCGAACAATGTGTCTATGATCCAACTGGGCCAGAGCTATAACTTCTCTCTTCACGCGAGCCTGAGCTTTTTCTCGATGTGGAAGCGCAATTCTTTTAACGGCGTATGTTCGATCATCAATCTTTTTCTTGGCTTCAAACACAACGCCAAATCCTCCACGACCAAGACATTCGATTGGAATGAATTCATTCAAATACTGGCTGCTAAAATTTACTCCTCGATCTTCTATAACTGGCGAATGGAAAGATCCTGTAGATGAGCTAGACGTACTTCGCTTCCTGTTTTCAGTAGAAGTATCCGGTTCTTCAGGAGCTGGTAGACTCAAAAGATTAGATGATGTCCTTGCAAGCAATGCCCTTGATTCTTCTTCTTCCTTCCATCTGTTCCACAACTGTTGGAAGTATACAGTCACCTCCCTTATTGCTTGCCCGCGTACTGCTCTCATTATAGGCTTCATGAGAATTAAATTAAGTAAAACAGCAGTCAGGAGACTGATTCCTAGCACCTCTTTCCACCAAAACCAGAGAGACATTACAATAACTTGGGTGATGCCATCGTCAAAATTTATATCTGGATTAAGTTCTTCGTCGAAGCGTGAGTCATCATCATCTTCATCTAAGTCAAGTGGATCCGCCAACGGGTCTCCCACAGAATCCTTCTCGTAAACGAAAATGGGACTGAAGTTGGGAGTTGGAGAAAATGACACCCAATTTGGCTTCGGTGTGATGGTGGAGAGAGCAGTTGAGCCACTAACACCATCAATTGCTGCTGCAGGTTTCCAAGCTATATTGAATGGTTTTCTCCTCAACGAAGCAGCTTCATCAAGACCAAAAATTCGTTCCATTTTTTCTGATGTTGTTTGACTTTCTTGGACGTAAAATTGTTGATTATGAATTCCAATGTACAAAGATGGAACGTCAGTTAGAGGAGTATTTGTAATGGGGTCTACAGAAACTAGTTGACCGTTCTCCAGTATCCATACTTGTGATATTGGCGACTCAAATGTCTGATCCCAAACCACATGATTTTCCCGATCTGCTCCGAACACCCGTCCTTCTGGAATTACGATTTTCAAGAAATCAGATATCCTCCGCGAGTTATCCCGCTGTTCCCCGTGGTAGCATCCCTCAGTAACGCCTGCTAAAGCCATTTCATGAGTTCCAACGCTGAAGTTCCATCTTTCTGCCCCGGTGGAGGAATCGATTGCTCTAACCGTCTGTATCTGTTTCTTAACTACCAGAACCACTGCATCCTCACTGTCATTACCAGAAGCGTTAACTTCACCATCCCCAGGAATTACGCATCCTGCAATGCCGCACTCATAACGTATGTTTCCCGATTTCACATCTATCCCAAATGTACGGAGTTCCTTTCCACCTTAATGAAACCAAAGTACGTGAAATTATGAGTTTCACATCACCATCATCATCATTGCAAGCATGATACACATGTGAAACACTCCAGAACAACTGTTGAAGTTAAGGGTACACACCTGTGATAACGACGTCATTAGACAGCTTAAAGGACTTCTTTAACAGTGAGTCTGCATTGAAAGGCATTGGGTACAAACTATCCCCATCATACTTATATACTCCTCCGGTAAGTGAAGGAATAAGATTTATCCATTTTCCATTTTCGTTTAACTAAAAACAAATCAAGAATTTGAATTAGATTTCCACTTGGTCGAAACCTTTTTACTAAGAGTTGTGCCGTATGGAAGTCTACAAACCTGAAGGGATGATATAGTAGACGAAAACAAAGGTCCGGTTTTTACTGTCCACAATTGGTGGCCAGTTCTGTTTAACAGCGTGACTTTTCCGTCAAGTGTAGCAACCAAAAACTTTCTATCGGCCTTCAATGCAGCTTCCGAAGCATTAATGACCTCAATGTCATCTGCATCATCATAATGTTCCAATCCATCACCATAGACAGCATCGTGTGAATCTACAGAACGTTTCTCCTTAGTTTTCTTCTTTTCCTTAGAAGACGCATCCTTTGCGGATTCGGAACCAACTGTTGATCTAGTTGGTTTACAAAATGGCAACTGAGGAACCGAAATGTGCGGATGTGGATTCTTCAATTCGTCCTCGTCCTCATTCAACTGATTCACAACCTTAGCTTGGAAACCATTCTGATTTGCCAACAGCCGGTCTTCCAGGTTCTTGACATATTCCTGGTGATCAAATTGGTGACGTTTGTAGACGGTTTTTGTTTCTTCCGGAAATTCTACCTTCGATTCTGATCCAAGCATTTGCTCAGACGCTTTCTTTTGACCCATCTCTATTTTCGGTGACCGAACTTTCCTAACATTATCCGACATCTGACCCCTAACTGGATACACAAACCCAACAGTTACTATGCAAACACAGACCAAACCGACAACTATCAGTGAACGATTGGAAGATCCTAGGTGCCCAAGAAAATACATAGTTTTGATTAGACAGGACAGTAAAACACACTCACTTAGTCATTAGGATACAGGTATGGTAAGGCAAAAGTGGGACCAAATCAGAAATATGTAAATTAAAGATATGTAAATGAAAAAAGGGAAGAAGGAGATGGAGAGTAGTGGCACAGGTAACTTCCACAAGTTGGCTACGGTGGTACATTCAACACTGAATTAGTGAGCATCTAGGTCCACAAGGCACAATACTACTGACTGCTTTCCAGAAAACTAACACATTGGAGTGTATATTGTTAATTGCATGGCAATTGGCATAAAAAATTCAAGTTCATGCTAACATTCACTAGATAGTCATTACTTCCATTGCAGTTGGTAGTAAACTACAAACTGTCACGTTCACATAAAATATCCGTCACAAGTTACCGAGCGACATAGATAATAATGCAGGGTTTGGCTTACAGATGAGGATGAGTGCTATTTTTCTTTTCATCAATGCAATAAGTCAATAATCCGACTCAAATCGTTTGGCAAAAACATTCCACGTAACAAGACTTGATCTCTTCTCGGGATGAACTAAACGTAAACGACATCTAATACTGGAGTGAGTGGTGAGTAATCCAAAGGTAATCAAATTAGATTATCTCGATTTATGACATAACAGCACCGCCGGCTGAATCCGCAACTTGAAATAACATTTTCTGCTACATTTTTTCCAGCAGGATATTGGCCGTGTAGATTAATAAGTTAGGCCTATTTGCCGACTAGAAGCTCGTTACTTGTCAGGTGTCAAGGAAGAAGTCTGAAATAGAAGAGTAAGAATGATAATAATTATTATTGGAATGTGAAAGCACTTTCAACTTTTACATTTTTCAAAGACTTCATTAGTTCGTGTATCAAATTGCCAATAGTCAATACTATTGACTCTATAGAAAGTGTAACGTGGAGAATTGTCCAGAAACCTTTCTAAACAATATTTCTAGGAAAAGGAAAGGATTACTTCTTAAGACCTTATTGGTAACATACATGATACAAGAGGAGGGAGACATGCCAATGCCAATGAAAGATAGGCTTGTGTAACTTAACCCTACATTACATCCTAACTTGCATACATTCTAATTCATAACTTTCTGCACATAAGTACCACAAACAGCAGAACGTGCTGTTTCATACGATAAGATATTCATATTCAAACATCGCTATGTACCATTCAATAATGCACGACGCAAAAAATTGTGAAGTTACTCAACCACAAACCGTCACCACCAACACTAAACACTAAATCTCGCATTTGATAACAGGTGTGCTACATGAATCATGAATGCATTCTCCATCAGTGAGATATTATGTTCAATGTTTACATTTACGAGTAGTTATTGGTACACGTGATGACGTGTAAGCCCTTTTGTATTCAACTAACTAACTCTATCCGTATCAGCGAACAACATCATCATACCTTGCAACGTGCTAAGGAACACAAAAGATTTGCGATAGAGTGATGATGAGTCATCATCATCAAATAAGAAATGCACAAACATAATAAAAGTTATACACTATTGACTACTGACTGACTACGACATGGCATTAACATTGATAAACATATATAAATAATACAAGCACAAGGCACAATACAAAAATATGGAGAAATAGACAATGCAAGTATCAATTAATGTTTTGCACCTGGTCACCTGCTATCAGCTATAGTCATTTAGTCATTTGTCATCCGCATCGGAGCAATTCTGATTCATACTCATCCCATCCTGAGTTGAATCGAACCAGTAATCCTTTTATTATTCAGAACTTCTAAACTGCTAACTCCAAACTCTGCTCTGGAACGTTGAACGTGGATACGCGAAAATAAAGATGTAAGATGACTTCACTCTCCCTCCGATGGATTTTCGACTGGATAATGATAAAATTCTGCGCAGTAGGCAGTCAGCAGTTGGAGTCTTATCTTCTTACACTCTATTTGCAATCCTTCTTTCACAACTTAATCTCAATCAAAATTTCTATAGATAGGCTCGGCTGTCCTTCGACCGCAAATATACGTTTTTCCTTAAAACACGTATGTTATGAAAATTAGGAAAGGATCATACGATAGTGATATCTGTATGAGGCAAATGCAACACAATGTTGAATGTACACAACAACGTGTGCATTGCCCGTAAAAAGTAGGTACATTTACGTTGCAGAATTTATGTGAAGGAATCGCATATCGCATTGTCAATGCAAACATCCATGTGATTTTATGAATTCCCATGTTATTTCATCCATTCTATCGTGTCCTTATTGTGTGGTGTACAATGCATAAACTTTTGTATTTGGAGTACTACGGACTGCAAACGAGAACGTTCTTCATTCTTATATAGATCCTTTTCTGGGTTTTTGCCACCAAGGAACATCCAGAACATACATAACTTTTGTGCATAAATATCAGAAAACCAAAACCACCTGCTCGAACTCAGGGAACTGCAGAACGGGGCATATCGTGTCGCCCCTACATCGTTGGACCAGCAGCAGCCAGCAAGAAATCTGTGGCGCAATATTCAATTTATTCATCTGAAAGGACTTTCGCCACGTAAAAAAGGGATAAAAAGAACAGACATACTTCTTAGGTATATCGTCGTATGTACTTTTTCGTAAAACATACAACAAACAACAAAATATCAGCAAGAAATCTGTGGCGCAATATTCAATTTATTCATCTGAAAGGACTTTCGCCACGTAAAAAAGGGATAATGCATAAAAAAAAGAACAGACATACTTCTTATATCGTCGTATGTACTTTTTCGTAAAACACAACAAATAACAAAATATATAGAAGTTATATACATAAGGTGCGTCGAGTTTCGTTACGATAAGATATTTTCATTTTATGTACAAGGAGTGCACGGGGTTTTGGAAATTTTATATGTTGTTGGTAATCATCATTGATTGTTGATCAGTTGATCATTTTATAAATCGAATCTTTTGGATCCTTCATCCTTTTCTCTTTTAGTGTTCGGGTTCGGTTTACCATTTGCCAGTCAGATGTCAGAAGGACATTTTTGGAAATCACTTGATCATTCGTCATTCGTCATTCATGAAGTTTGGTGTTGAACATTTTTAACTTTATCATTTACGGCTGTTGGTGTGATCTGCCGGATGGATAACTAAAATACTCGACTTGACGGTATGTCTAATTTTAATGTGTATTTATTTTAAGTTATACACCACATATGACATAAATTATATAAAATATTAAAATGTCCTTCATTTAGTTTATATGCTTTTAGTTCATTTTAAATGTAATATACTTTTTAATAGACAACAGACGTACTGCATGCTGTATGTATACAAGAAAGAAGCGGTATATATCGGTATCTTGAGTATCTAGAGTAGAGTACGTAATATAAATTTATGTATGTATGTGTATGTTTGTACTTGTGGTATTGTATGCATGATTTTTTATGTATTAGCATTAGTGGTATTGTTCCGTATACAGATGGAGATGGCATATTATAATATACTCCATATAACATTTATTGCAGTGGAAGGACATTTTTAAGAGGGTATTAATGATCGGTCGGTTTCGGTAATGTGTTACGATACGTACGTACGGAGTATCAAAGTATGAGAGTTACTTCCATTCAATATGTGAGACTAGCCCTAAGTATGATAGTATTTTTTGTGTATATTCAATAGGCTGGGATAGGAGTACGAGATGCGAGAGGAGTAAAACCAAGCTATAAGCAAATATAGAAAAGTGAAGTCAGAAGTAGGAAAAGTACAGATTTCGCCATTTCTCTTTTGAAGAATAGAAATACAAAATATATTCAATTCAATCTTACTCTTTGTATCCGTGTGGTTGGTTGTGGTTCCCAATATCCCAATTGTTGTTGTTATTTGGGTGTTATCTAATCAGTACTGCATCCTGCATCGCTTGGAGAATATTAAGTTAATATTGAATGTGTGAGTGTTAAGTAACCTGTCACCTGTAATTTTATTTCAATTTTNACTGCATCCTGCATCGCTTGGAGAATATTAAGTTAATATTGAATGTGTGAGTGTTAAGTAACCTGTCACCTGTAATTTTATTTCAATTTTAGGTTTCAAAAATTGGTGCAAAGCTGAAGGCATAAGCACCTTGAATTCCTTGTGTGCGACTTGGTATTTTTTTGTTCTCTTCTGAATGTGCTCAGTCAGTTTTAGTTGGGTTTTGACGTAGGCATCGTAGGTGGAGTATTATTATTATTCTGCTGATCGGGCTATTTATAATCTAAAATCTAGCTTGTTACTCTTGTCACTGTCAGTGTTTACTTACAGCTTACTTATCACTTATGTCTTACAGTTTACTTGACAGTTGTTGCCACTTTTGACTTGCGGTGAGTCGAAGTTGGTTGATAGTTGTTAATATTGATTACCTATTCATGATTTAATATTCTATGTATTCATTGTTCATCTAAAATGTTTCACAGCTTCTTGTGTCTTTTTTTAACCTTTGCCTTGAATTACACCCTCAGGTGTAAGGTGTCGTCAGGGTCTAATGATTATTGATTATGCATAAAATTGAATATCTTAGCCTTTGAAAAAGTTAGACTGACCGTTCAATTCTTATAGTTATTAGCGCCACCAATTTTTAAGGATAGATCATATCATTGCATATTTTTGCCTGGAGGTGTGGGAACTTAAATTGCTTAGGTCAAGTTCTTTAATTCATAGTTTAGTTCTTTAGTTTAGACATTTTACGAGACAATGGCTTTGATTCACTTTAATAATGAATCAAGAAAGAAATATTTTAAAAAATTTTGTAGCAATAAATGTCAGTTTCTTAAATTGAAAGTTATGATTTTATTTTCCGCAGAACCTACAGACGCATTCAACGTATGAGTGAGAAGCAATCCGGTGTCGTCGAAAACAAGTTACGGATCATAACAAACGCAAACGTATCGTCAGTGATACTAAAACCAGAAGAAAGGGGGCTGGGACTCCTTCCAAAGCAAAGGCAGCATCCGAGCTATACCTTCCGACAACGATTTTTTTAAAGATCCGTCACAAGAGGAGCGACACAAGCAATACAATGGCTGATGAATTCGACGTTGACGCGATGCTGGAAGCTGCTTATGTCAGCAAGTCGGTATGTTGTTATTTTTTAAAATTTCATTTCAGACTTCAAATAATGTTTTGCGGATTTATTATTGTATCCTAACTGATTATTATAATGATAATGTACTTATTGCCAAAAGCAAAACAGTATTCATTCATATGTTCGAATCGGAAGGTCAAGCCATCCGATTGCATTTCTTTTATTGTATTTGTTGAATTGTTCAACTACTCCAAGTCCATTCTATTTTAACTTGAATTACTGTGAAACGAGAAAATATCAATCTAATTGAAAGTTTTTGACATTTCTACCGTCGTTTGCGCATTCAGTTCAGTTACACGGCCTGTCTTTTGAACATTGAAAGCTAATGTCCAACATGTAGAATAGAATGCAATCTGGAAAAAAATTCAAAATACATCGATAGTTACAAAACGGGGTATTAAATTAGTTTTAGTTACACAGCTAAAACATCGCGATACAACAGCGTACATATGACATAAGATTAAGTCAGTAAAATTGTTAAGAACTAAGGCGCAATGATTAGATCCTTAACTTTTCCAATGTTAACCGAATAAGTGTCATACAAATAAACATAAGTAATTGAAGATACCGTATCAATAATGCGCCACATCGACTTCACCTTAATTAATATAATTATTTAAGTCTTATTATGGATTAAGTTGGAGTTTCTAAAATGTATATATATATATATACTCGTTCACGTTCTTTCACACGCAGGCATTTACGATGTTTTTGTTACGTTTATTGTAAGCTGTTAGCTATAACATCTCGAGCTTAAAATGTTGGGTTAACATTACAAAACCAACATTTTGATTGCACAGTGACAGTTGTGCATGCCGATGATGCTGACGCTGACCTCCGACCTTAGTTTGCTGTGGGTTGAAACAAATGCATGATTTGCGTGATGTGGCGTGTAGTTAACAGTAGAATAGATTAGTTTAAATGTTATGTCTATTGTCCATACCATTATCAATCATCATTCTTCAGTTAGCTTGTAAACACGAAGTTGACTCAGCCAGCTAATGAAATATTGAAAACCTAGTTATGATATTTACTTGCTTAAAGTAATCCAAAATGAAAAATAACTTGATTCGATCAATGCACAGTATATTCCATGACGTTTAATGGATTTTAGTAGCATTAGTAGGCATTTTTTACCGAAACCCACTGAGAGGAGAAGGGGTTATGTTTGAGACTAATAATTTTTATTTTCATTTCAGTTTTAGTTTTAGATTGTCTTTAATAATGATGTGTTCGTTTTCATGTTTCTTATTTCTAACATCTAATGTCTATAAGTTGAGATGAGTAATTCATCAGTTCAACAATAGCATAACAATTTCTATCGTCTCATCGTCTGTCAGTTTCTTCTTTCACTGTACCGCAAAATTTAGCATTTTCATTCTAACAGGAAGATGCCAGCAAGGTTGTCAATCGAATACCATAAGTTCAAAAAATTGTCATTTCTATCTTTCAGTTTAAAAACTTAGATGAACTGTCTTTGTGAGTGTTTACCTTACCAAAAGCAACAAATTAGAACGTATTCCGATAAGGTTATCATTGTATACTTGCAGGTATAACGCACGACGAGAATTTGTTGTTCCATCCTTGACGGTCCACGCAGTCGGCAGGCAGTTATTGTTACGTGCTATTTAAAAGTTTTAACTGCGCATTCATATCGTACATACATGTTACTGAAATAACTAAATTCCTTGCATTTCCTAACTATATTTTAGATACGCTCTGCAGTGAAGGCAGATTGCGATGGGATCTTGGGTTTAAAGTGTAATTTTTCTCCCTTCCAACCAAATTACAGATTGGGTTTATTTTTGGAAGTATATCAAAATGGGATCACTCACTCGCTCAGTATTTATATCTAAATTGTCTTTTGTGAATCTTGATGGTGTGCGTTGTGTTTGTACTATTTATTGGCTTCTTTATTGAAGCACTCCATAAAGCGTGGTCATTAGTCAATGCTATATCTATAGTTTGGAAAAGAATGCAAAACAGATAGGCAAATTCATAAGACAGACCATACATGATTTAATATTTATCGACCAGTATTGTGTGTATTTGTTACTGATTACAATTTTGACATCTTGCAGACACGATTGTCTGATTTCGAAAATATTTGCTTCCCCCGACATCAATTCTTCAATCAAAACACCAGTTGTCCTGAGTTTTGGAGCAAGCAGGTAGAAGCACATCGTTGAAATAACTGAGGTGAGTGCTACCAACAGAACGTCTGACTTCAAGGGTTTCAACTTGTGGAGAATCTACTCGTTGGATATTTTTCAAGCGTAATCGCATGATCTCTTCGTGTGGAATGTGGAAATGCCACCTTGTTTCCTGTTATCATGTTGTTTAAAATCCGAAACCGTCTATTCTTGTTGGCTAAATTATTTCAGTCTTTTTACACTGATGGTGCCTACTTTGTATGTTGAGCGTACAAAATGTAGTATATTTAACGTACAGTTTCTGTTTCAATATTAAGTTGTGGCTACTCAATGATTTAGTTGGATTCTAAATTAGAATGTAGATTAATAAGAGTACGAGTAGCTTTTGTATCACGTCAAGTCAAAGATAAGATATTGTTGTTTGTTGTAACGGATAATAAACCTGTATTTTAGATTGTTGTAATTTAATTTACCGTTAACATGACGGTTGAACAGCGTTAAAAAGTAGTTTTAGCGTGCGTATCCATTTTAAGATTTCGGAGTTTTAACAATTGTCTGTATATTTTTCCAGATGTTGTCAGTCAGACCAAACCCTTCTTTTAATTCACTACTACTTCGCCAAAAATATTTTATTCATGACGGGTAAATGATTGGTTTCACCTATGGTAAGTTATCCTAATTTGTCTGCACAAATAACATCTTGTAGCAGAGCCTGTAATACATAGCATGATGGGTCTTGAAAGATTGTGAAGGTCTGCTCTATTCTGCAAGTGCATTACGATAGGGTGTTTAGATTTTTTGCGTTGACTCCGATGATGACCACGGTTTTAGAAGCTATAAGTGTTGATTAGAGCGTTAAAAGTGTTACGTGATCCCATTTTCGATGTTGGTACTTGGTTTATTGGTTTGGTTTGCATACGTGAACGATTTGTGATACCTTTAGGTGTGTGCGTAGGTGGCGTTCAAAGAGGCGTTTGGCTCCATTCTTCATAAACCAGAGATGTGTTATTTAGCATCGATAAGCGCGTGGAGCGCTAATATAACATTTATGGAAACATGTAAATGATTTATTGAAAAAGATTTTAATGCAAGTTTTATTGTTTTTTTCTTTTTTCGTCCTTTCCACCCTTCCTAAAAAATCCCATTCCTTACGCTCCTCTTATCTGAAATATTTTTCCAACACGGGACGAATCGACTTTTGGGCCTATTTTTCATTGTTACTTGTATCCTCAGGCGGATGGTGGACGAGAGAACGGCATATCATCCTACTCGAACGGTTCAGGTCATTCAAGGTAATTTTTTAATCCATAAGGTATCAATCAGTATTAATGCTTAGAAAGTTAAAAACTTTTAGCAATAAATGAATGGCGGAATGTCTTGTATTGTAGGGATAAGGACGACGACTCAAAGCGAGATAGGAACCGTGACCGAGGTCGTGATCGTGATAGGAAGAGAAGGAGTCGAAGTGGTGAAAGAAAGGAACGAAGTCGTAGTCGAGACAGGAAAGAAAAGCGTCGTAGCCGAAGTCGTGACAAGGAGAGGGAACGTGATCGTGTGGAGCGTAAGAGAAGCCGTAGTCGTAGCAAAGACAAACATAGGAGACGTCGCACCAGGTCAAGGGACAAGCGTGCTAAAAGTCGCTCTAAATCTAAAGAACGCAAGAGGTCCAGAACTCCACCTCGCCTGAGGTTGGGCCCAAGGAGAAGAAGTTCTAGGTCACCTATGAAAGGAGGGGATGATGCACCACTTACTCCTGAAGAAAGAGACGCGAGAACTGTTTTTTGTATGCAATTAAGTCAGCGGGTACGAGCTCGGGATTTAGAGGACTTTTTCTCATCAGTTGGAAAAGTGAGAGATGTTAGGATGATAACATGCAACAAAACACGACGGTTTAAAGGCATTGCATACGTTGAATTTGGAGAAATAGATTCTGTAGCATTGGCTCTTGGATTAAATGGACAAAAGCTCATGGGCATCCCTATTATTGTACAACCATCCCAAGCAGAAAAAAATAGAGCTGGCCAGGTAGCTAAATCTGGAGCAATCGCTGCTGCAATGGCTACATCAAATCCGGGTCCAATGAAACTGTACATTGGGTCCCTTCATTTTAATATCACCGAAGATATGTTGAGAGGAATCTTCGAACCCTTCGGGAGAGTGGATGAAATCATTTTAATGAAGGATCACGATACTGGACGATCCAAAGGATTTGGTTTCATAACTGTAAGTCGTTAATATCTTAATAAGGTGATATCCTTTAATTTTACTAAAAATAAGGTGCTAATCGTCGTGTTTGTTTTAATAGTTTCATGAAGGTGAGGACGCCAAACGAGCGATGGAGCAACTAAATGGTTTTGAAATTGCTGGCAGACCAATGAAAGTTGGATATGTAACCGAAAAATCGGAAAATAGTTATCATAATCCACAAAACTACCTTGATACGGATGAAATGGATCGAGCTGGTGTAAATCTTGGTGTAACTGGTCGGTTGCAACTTATGGCAAAATTAGCAGAAGGTCATTAATTGCATATTTAGCATTCTTATAAATACAAATTACAATTTACCAGATCTCTAAACCAAGTTGATTGTTTTAATGTTACAGGAACGGATTTGAAACTTCCGGAGGCTGCTGCAACAGCTTTGAACATGCAGTCACATGCTGCTGCTCAGGCAGCTACCCCTGCGCCTGTAGTTGCTCCTCCAATTGCTACGCAATGTTTCATGTTGTCCAACATGTTTGATCCTGCAAAGTAAGTTTTCAGTTACGCACAGTTATTAAATGAATGATTTGTGAATGTATTACCATAATTTTTTCAATTTTTTAGGGAAACTGAGAATCCACTTTTCGAAGTTGAATTAAAAGACGAAGTCATTGAAGCCTGCCTTGAGCACGGTGGTTCTGTTCATGCCTATGTGGATACGAAATCACCACAAGGAAATGTTTACATAAAGTGTCCGACAGTTGCCAGTGCTGTTGCTGCGGTTAACAGTTTACACGGACGTTGGTTTGGCGGGCGTCTGATTACAGCAGCATATGTACCCCTTTTAAACTATCACAGTCTGTTCCCAGACGCTATGGCGGCGCAAACGGTTCTGAGACCAGTCAAGAAATCTTAAATTGACGCGCACCACCTGTATATTGTACATTAGTGTAAAGCTAATGAACCTGGTGTACGTTATTGGAGAGAGCGGAGTATGATGCAGTGGAATATGGAATGCTGTGCTGGTACTGTGGATATTTTCCTAAAGCCTGAATGTTAGTTTACAGTTTAATGTATTAGTTATTTGTTGGCAATAAGTTAGAGTATGAAACATTTCTGATGATAAATTATCTTTTATAGTCGGTGTAAATGTAAGAATCTTTTTTAATGTACTTTAAAACACAAATATTGAATATTCACCCCATTTTTAAGAATCAAATTAAATTGGTTAAAATAACATTTGTTTGTATGCAAGTAAATCTTGAAATGTGTAACTCAATATTTCACGAATAATCTGATTATGCAGTTTACTTTTAGTGTAAGTTTTTATAAGTTTGAAGCAATTAGTTTTGACTTTGATTTCATATTCTGTGTTAATGTTGGGTACGAACCTTGGATGTTAGAATGTTTGTGTAAACCAAATTGTCTAGTTGTGAGAATTGTAGTAGAATGAATCTTATATCCTTAAATGTCAAAAATATTATAAGTCTAGTTTTTAGTTTATTTTGCGCACGAACAACGAAGAGTAGTTGATTGCTTAGCCATAGACCACTTGCGCTAATTTAGATGTTAGAATTAGAAACGTCCGTATGCCTTAAATATGTTAGATGTAAATTGTTAGACTAGAATAGACGAACAGAAGTTGTGCAAGTAGGTTCGAAAAAATGGTGTAATACGATAAACCTGGGTCAACTATGTCAACATCATCATGAATACATGACTTGTACGAATCCACAAGTTCATTATGGCTTTAATAGTTTGCTTCTGCGAACCTAACGGGTAGAATAATACCTAAAATGTCCAGTTAGCTAAGCCAAGACCTTTAATTTCATGATCTTCTTTCTCGTATTATTGACACTCTTCTTTCGTTTAACTTAATTTCGAAAGAAATCAGGTACTACATTATGTACAAAAAAATTGTGAACGTTTGTGACAATATTTCATTTGAGAGGCTCTGTTTTTATGACAGTATAAATAACACTAATACTGAAATAAAGATATATATGTGAAGAAAATAACAACGAATTAATATCTTTTATTTTATAAACTCTTTCTAGCATATCATTAAGTTTTAGATATGTACAAACAATCCAATACGGCTATCGATGATATAATGATGATCAACATTAAAAAAGTTAAGTATTTCAAGAAAGTATCGCATCAGCAGCATGAAGGAAACTTTTTAGACTAAATACAAATTAATTAGAAGAAACTCAAAAATGCATTTGGAAGCCAACTCATTTCATTAGCGAGTTGAACACTGACGATCAAAAAGCAACGCGAAATGCAGAGTACATTTTGTGCATAATACCAGACTACCAGACACCAGATATAGATCAATATATATCATTGTTATTATACACAGCGTAATTGTATTAGTGCGTGTGGGGTCCTTTGCTCTCAATCATCTGCATCTTTTACACTGTGGTGTTCATCATCGAACAATCATCGAGGAAGAAAAACGTGCGTATGGGGTGATTTGCTAGCTGAAACGAAGCTCAAACAATCACAAGGCAAGGTATACTCTGCTTCACTCTGCCCAGTCCATATCGGTGTATATGCACATTGTGCTAATTGGAGAAGTGTTTCCGGAGAATTTAGTGAGATCTTGAAAGTATTGTTAGTACTTTTTGAGTAAATTTAGTTAAATTTTCAAAATGGTAAGTTAAATATTATAATGTGGTATATCTCAAACATTTTAAGATCCCATTTGCCCGTTTTTATAAACTATTTAAATTCTATAGCGGATGTTTAACATCAAATCCGAAATGTTTTTCATGAATTGATCGTTTTGTTGTCGTGCAATTTAGCAGTAGTAACTGAGTTCCTAAATGCATTTATGTTCGTTGAGTTTTTAATATTGATCGGTAGTGTACGGTAATATATTGTATCTTAATCTTTCAATTAACAATTAAGGAAAACCGTATTCTTAATATTTCTTAATCATTACTTTGTACTTCTGACTAGACATGCAACAAAACGCCGCATGTGACATGTACCCTGTGTTTTTATCAGGTGTATGGCTATGTCGAATTTTCGGAATTTTAAAATTGTCATTTAGTAGTAGTAGTTTTGTTCTCCATAATCTGTGAATATCCATCTGCATCTCCAGTGCCAGTCATGAGATACGTCATCAGTCATCTGTCCTATCATGATATCATATGAAACAGTAAACAATTTATAATCATGAAACCTATTAATGTAACATATTTGGTGTTTTACAGCCACGAGAAATCAAGGAGATCAAAGACTTCCTGCTGAAAGCCAGGAGGAAAGATGCCAAGAGTGTAAAAATAAAGAAGAACGCGGAAAATGTTAAGTTCAAGGTCCGCTGCTCTCGGTTCCTGTACACCCTTGTCATCACAGATAAGGAAAAGGCAGAAAAACTGAAGCAGTCCCTTCCACCAGGTAAGATTTGTTCCCTCATCTCAGATTTGTTGTACTTTCCTACTATCGAATTGTAACGTTTGCAATTTGTTAACGAATGCTTATTGTTTCTTCTCTGTAGGTTTGCAAGTGAAGGAGCGTGCGTAGATATTTTCGACTTGTTCTTGAATACAAAATATGAAAGCTGGGAGTTCGAATTCAAATTGTTTATTGTCTTCATCGTTAATACATTATGTTTCCACTATTTTTCATGTGTTGAAGGTGGGTTTAATAAATCGAAGTGATTTCGTATTCCTAGATATAATTTGAGAATTGTGTATTATGCTTATGACATTTTCTTTCCTGTCGGTGTTGTTTTCCGTACTCCACTAGATTTTTTTAGTGTCAAACGTAAATTAGTGTTGTTATGCATAAATCATATAAATTCCATTCTGCATCTCAAACACAAAGTTCCCAAGTACCTTACAGTAGACTTTATTGGCAGTCAGAGTTGATTGCGGCAACATCTCAACACTCTTAGTTTAATAGTGCGGTTTAATGTAACATAAATAAATAGTCTCTTATACTATACCGATTTGCTACATCAAAAACTAATTAAAGTCTATTAGTTTGCGAGTCTATCCACAACTAGTAACCTAAATAAGACTCGCAGGTGTTAAAATAATCACAAATACTAAGCACTCATCAGAGTTAAAACAGCTAAGATTATCAATTATCGCATGATGTGAAAATACTCGAATTGTTGAATGTCAAATAATAAGAACTGGCATTGTTTATTGTTGTACACTATCACAAATATTTTCTTGTTGATTATCATCTCTTCGCATGGAATCGTCTAATATATAGATGGCTATGGCTAATTTCTGCTAAAATTCATATTTCTGATTTGGAAGCTGGAATTCATTATTCATTCATCTGAGAGCCATGATAATTGTTACTCATGGCATGGCTAACTTTCATTACTTAGTTCTGTGGCTATCCGCCTTTCGTCTTGCTACCAAAATAGGTAGAAGAGACATTTCTTCTATATATTATGTTGCTACTATAAATATTTTAAACGATTAATTTTTCGTATTGATGTTAGTATGTCTGATTTTCTTTCTCAATGTAAGTCGAGACCAAAAATCT
>JAANSM010000531.1:0-27049 GCA_036850725.1 Orchesella villosa | reverse complement strand
GCCTGAGAAACCTGGGACCAACAAAGCGCCAACCGCTGCTGAGGTCCTAGAACACATGCCAATGTTCACTGTGGGCGAGTTAGTAGAGTTGGCATTATGCGCTCCAGAAATCGGTGCTGTAAACTTTAACATCTTGAGGCTGCTCCTCAGGGACATGATTGACAAGACGGGGATTGATAAGCAGGCTGTGAAAATGAATGACTTGGAGGCGCACCAAGTGGAGGTACTCAATAAATAAATCCTACATAAATCTCATAACCGTAAAAATATGTTATAATTTCTATGCTTCTTTTGTCTTTTTAGAACTTCAAAAACTTTGTCCAAGGTGCTCAAGTTGCAAGTCCAATGCCTGGAGTGTTGAAGATCAGCCCCGGTGGAAGTCCTGGCCCAGGCATGTCTTATCAAGCGCATGGTGGAAAAGCCGGAAGCCATACCAAAATGACACCTCGAAGTCCAAACAAGCCCTCAATACTACCAGAGAATGGTGATTTGGCAGAGAAAGTTGCTCGACTGGAAAAGCATTTGGATGCTCTTTACCAACTTCCAGGAAACCAAGAGCTTTTGGATAAGGCGAGACAGGATGGAATGTCGGTAAATGACATGTGGCAAATTATCCAGCTTAACAATCGTATTGCTGCTGCGGAAGCTGCCATTCAAAAGGTTTATAAACTACTTAAAAATAATTTAGGGAGAAGGTCAAATTATAGCAAAAATAACTTTTAAAGTATAAACAAATTATACATTATGATTTTAGATGGCATCCTTGATTGAAGACCTAGCTAAAAACATGAATAGGGTGAAAGGGGACACGAAACATTTGAAAAAGGGTGCTGATGACATCGCGGCAACTAACTCAGATTTAGCAATTCAGAGCAAGATTTTTGCAGACAGCCATGACAAAGTTCGAGATGTTATCAATGGACTTAAAGATGAAATTAATGATCTTAAGAAAGGAGTAAGTTAAAATAAATCTCCTTATGAGTATTTCAGCTTGTTTTATTAGGGATTTCGTATTTACATTTCTTTCTCTTAGCTGAAAAATGACCGCGACCTTCTCGAGAAAACTCTAGGCGTGGATCTAGGTAGAGTGCCATCATTCCTTAAGGCAAAACCCGATAGAGATCCTTACAGAGGAGCTGGTGAGGATCCATCTCAGCAATTTGAGCGTGGAACTCAAACCTTTGTTCACTTAAAGGATAAAGAAAAAGAGAAAGAAATCAAGCCTACTAGCAGACCTAAACCTCATCCTCAAGAAAAGGATCATGAAGCTGCTACCCAAAAGTCTTCACGAGCTCCCGAGCAACCAGTAGGAATAGGACCTGATGGAAAGCCCTACAAACCCGTTAGAGGAGCTGATGGCAAAGTTTCTCCAGCGGAAATTGCCAAAATGAGTCCTGAAGAAATTCTCAAAACTATTACACCCGAAGAGGCAGGAAAAATGACACCCGAGATTTACAAGAAAATGACACCTGAGCAACGACAAGCAGTGAAAGATCTCAGAAAAAGTTTACAACGGGCAAAGAAAGATAACGAAAGGGAACCCATGGGTGTGGCAAGCATGACTGCAGCAGATGTTGCTAAATTGGATCCTACCGATATAACTGAGAAAATGACATTCGACGAGGCAATGAACCTTCCCCCAGATGTCCTCGAGAAAATGGATGATAAGCAAAAGGAGGCTATTGAAAACGTGCTGAAGAAAGGTCCATCTAAAACCAAGCATAGGAAAAAGAAGGAAGCTGCTAAGCCCTTGGGTATTGCTAGCATGCCAGAAAACCGCTTAGCAGACCTAAAACCTGCAGACATTGCTGGCAAAATGCCTTTCGAAGAAGCTGCCAACATCCCTCCAGAAGTCCTCGATCGTTTGACTGAAGAACAAAAGAATGCCATAAGAAAAATCGTGGAAGCTGGGCCACCACAACAACCTCCAAACTTGGATGCTTATGATGATGATGACGACGACGAGTTGGATGACCCCTTAGACGCTTACGTATCTCCAAAACGAGGCTCACTTGAGCCTCCCGAGCCAAAACAGAAGAAGAAGAAGAAGAAAGCCCCACAACCTTTAACAACTGAGCAAATCCAAGACATTTCCCAACTTCAACCGGAAGATATAGCTTCTCAAATCACTGCAGAAATGGCAGCTGCAATCCCTCCAGAGCAGATGAAACAGTTTACTGCCGACCAAGTTAAAGAGATTGAAAAGCTCAAGAAACAAGCGAGCATGGCTGAGCCAACCGTTGATTTAGCAAATGCTACCGCAAGCACACTACAAGAAATGACTCCCTCCGACCTCGTTGGGGGGTTGACAGGTGATCAATTACAGGAATTAACGCAGGAGCAGCTAGATAAACTATCACCAGAACAGAAGGAAGCGGTGGAGGAGGCAAAAAGGAAGTCAATGGAGGACGAAGGTGAAGAAGAGGAGTATGAAGGGGACGAGTCGGAAGCGGAGACGGTGAGTGGTGCCCCTAAAAAGGAGAGGCAAAAACCTGCTCCCCACAGACACAGGGGAAAGGATAAACATCATCATAGTAAACATCATCATCATCACCATCCAGATGGATTAGATGGAGCTGAGCGTAGTCGATTAAAGGAGAGGCAAAAGCCTGCTCCCCACAGACACAGGGGAAAGGATAAACATCATCATAGTAAACATCATCATCATCACCATCCAGATGGATTAGATGGAGCTGAGCGTAGTCGATCTCATCATGCCCACGTTGATATTGTGGCAGGCCCTATCCCAACAGTTGGAGAGCCGTTGCCTCCCATGTCACTGGAAAAGTATTTGGCAACGTTGCCACCAGAAGAAGCAGCGAATTTGGCTGCCGATGCGGTGCAAAGAGAGCTTCAAAAACAGTATGCCCATCTTCAAGGAATGCAGAGACAGCTGGCTCAGGATATCCAAGTAGAAGATGGAATATATTTATCAAAAGCTCTTGAAAGAAATTGCAGCTCAGCAATTAAGTAATGAATTGAAATGACGATAAAAAATCAAGAAAACTTCCTTTATTTATCTTTATTTTACATTGATCCTTATTTCTTAAAATATTTTTAGCAACGTCTCCATACATGTCAGTTGGACAGGATATTTGCATGGGACCGGGTGTTTGTACAGGGCACGGAATGCCAGCAGGAATTGCGGTTTGTCAGTTCCCCGAAGCTTCCAAGAACATGCAAGGACCAACAGCAACAGGGACAGTTATGCCTTACGTTCCTGAGGGCTCAGTTTGTCCAGGACCTGGTGTTTGTCCTGGTTCTGCGGTTTGCCCTCATTGTCAAGGTCTTAGCAAATTTGGAGGGGAAGGTGCAGCGGGGCAACCTGGTACAGGTTTACAAGCTTTAAGAGCGCCTGGAGAGAGGAAGCCTGGGGAAGCTGCAGGACCTGCTGCTACTGGAGCGGCCATGGTATCTGAGCTTGATGAAGCGCTTCTCAAAGAAATGAAGTCTTTGATGCTTCTTGATTTGGAGAAGATTCGAGAAGATATGAGGGTATGTGTATAAAATGAAACTGCTTGTTGGGCTGCTTAAAAATTGCAATTTTACTTCATCTTCAATTTTTTTGCAGTCTAAAAAGTTTGGTGCATTTGACGAACAAGACATTGTTGAAAGACTGGGTGCAGTGTGGGAAGCCTTAAAGATTCTGAAGCATAATGAAGAAGCTATTGCTGTGAAAATAGCGAGACAAGATGCGATGATGAAAAAGCTTCCTACCAAAATGATTGACAAGCTCAGTATGTACTTGTATATAAGATTTTTAACCAATCTGTGTTTAAGAGTTTTATGCAAGCTATGTGTATCTTTTGTTTCTTAAGATAAAATTCCGGAGGAGAATCTTGAAGCTATTGCATCAGGCCAGTTTCAAAAGCCAATGTACTTTCCGGAAGGCACTGCTCCAGAAAGACATAGTGTTATGAAGGATCATGCGGATGCTCCAAAACCTGCACTGCGAGGTACACTTACCCCTGCTGACAAAGAAGATATTCAGACGTTGTACAATAATTTAGCAAACGTGATCTCAGAGTGTACGGAGCTGAAGGATAGGATTGATGTGAGTAAAAAATATTTAGCCTTAGAATTTAACATGTTTTAAAACTTGCCTATTCGTATTGTAGCAATTGGCTGACACTGCAAGAATCATGGATAGCTGGAATGGTAACCAAACAAATGTTACTGGACGCTCTGAGCGATAAAGCAGATAAAGGGCTTATCAATACAAAAGTATCTTATGACGAATTTGGTAACACTGTTGATGAGCTTCACACACAACTCCACAACCTCATGGTTGAAGGCTACCAACGAAATGAGAACTGGAAAAAGGTTACTTCAGAATTGGCAGAAGAGCTCGCAGAGAAGCTAGACAAAGTTGAGCTTGCTCCTATTCGAGCATTTTTCAAGTCTCACCTAAAAGCATTGGAGGACAAGGTGAAGAACTTGTCAGATCTCATTGATGAGCCAGATCCAGCTGGAACGAGGAAGAGATTGCTTCGGGATTACAATTGTATTTCTTGCGACAGAATGGTTAATATTCACAGGAGTTACCAATGGGCCAACGCTGCCAACAGTTGGACCTATTCGGGCTGGTCATCCGACGGCATCTCGACGAGCTCTTGATTTGCATAGAATGAGAATGCTGAAGCAGCTGTATGTACTTGTAATTAATAAGAGACAGTTTATTAAATCAATCTCAACTTTATTTTGCACCAGTCAATTTTAATTTCAGCGATCCAAACCTTAAAAATGCCCTTGAAAGACAAGCCAAAAAAGGACAAAAGTCTGGGAAGAAGCCATCCAATCTAGCTGATCCAGCCCAGCTCGCCAAGTAAACTAAGTATAGCTCATTAAATATCCGTTTTACAATTTTTTTTCTAACTAAAAACAATTTTCTATTCTTTAGCGATATTGACGTAATGCACGTTGTCAATCGGTACACCGGCGGAAGTCACACGAACGTCAGCACCGCGGACAGAATCGCTTCTCAACGCAGACCATCAAATGGTTCCAACCAACCACAAACGGGGCCCACTACAACATCCCGGACTCCATCTAATCAAAATATAGCCGCTGCTCCTGCTGCTGCTACTTCATCTCCCAAAGGATCTCGTGCAGGATCCCTAACTAATCCTCCACCTCGAGTTTCCATTGGAGGTGAACACGGTGGGGAAGATGAAGCCAATCTGATGAATGAGATGTCTGGAGAAGGCTCTAATCATGAGATGTATGAGGAAGAAATGGAAATGGAACGCGTTCCTTCAGTTCCCTTGCTTGATCCCGTCATGTCTGGTGGTAACCTCGTCATGTATCCTATGGGAATTGAAGAGTAGACGGAGATACCCCCAATTGCTATAACTTGATAAGACTAATTTTACATTGTAGATATATACATGTAAGAAACTAAAAACCCCATACAAATAATTACTGAAAACTTTTGTACTTTTATAAACAAAAGTTTGTTAAACAAATAAGACTAAAAATGTGATATTTAAATAGATGCGCAATATAAAGTCCTGTAAAATACGGAGATTTTCAACAAAAATAACTTTACAAAGTTTAATGAGCATCACTCATCAAACGGTTCAACAAATTGTGAGAAAGCAAAAGCAAAGTGGTGTATAAATTATGTATATTTATGATCCAGATAGTACCTATCGAGGAAATGTTCCACTTAAAATTATGCAATCATTTATTATTTCGTGCTCATGAAGACTGACCACAAAAACGCTTATTTTAACCTTGCATCTTCACGTTGTGGAAAATGAATAATAATATCGTCTTCTTGAGTAATATGAACATAAAATTACAGCCAAAAACCAACCCTTTGCCAATATTTATAAAAAAATGTGTTTTTTACCAAGAAGATGATTTGGTCAAGTGAAGTTTATGATGGCTACACTTCGCATTCTCATCAACTATTTTACAAATTTTTTACAAGTTATGAGCACACTCACAATCAGGAAAAAATGAAGAAGCTCAAGGGAAATATGATTCACCTTCTTCTCTGCATTTCGAATTCACAACGCGTAAATAAAATCTTTTCAGCCACTTATTCTGGTCTGACTTGACTGCGGATCCCTTCTTCAAAAAAAATCTGCAAAGTCAACTTCTATGTGGGTTTTCATCTTGCGTTAAATAATTTGTTTGAAAACTCTGAAAAGTTTTCTCTCAGCTACCTAAACACTTGCTCAACAACCGTCGAATTATAAAATCGTTTTCATTTCAAATAGCTATTGACATAAAATGCAGTTTGTAAAATACAAAAATTATTACGATATGCTCATTTGTTTAGCATCATGTTAAAATGCAAGACAAGAGCTCTACTCTTCTACTTTGATCTTATCTCACAATTGCCTTTTTCCTATTCTGAAAGAATTCTGATGTGGTTTGGATGTTGGAGAGGAGCGTGTGCGCTCACAGCGCTCAGCTCCGTTATTTCTGTCGGTCCGGTCTTGTTTCCGCTATATTTTTCTTTTCCTCACATTTTCTCATCCTTTTTCTGCTCTGAAGTATACGCTCTGGCTCTTGGCTGTTGATAACTTGAACAATGCTAAATGCTCTTCCTCATTCTTCTTGCATTATGTCTTATAAGAAAGGAGAAAAATCCACTCTGTTTAGCTTATACTCTCATTGTTGCAACTTTTATATTGTTACTTTAAATTGTAAATCGGACACACGTGAGCAAGCAAAAGAGTAAATGTTTAGTGTGGATGTTGGAGAGGAGCGTGTGCGCTCACAGCGCTCAGCTCCGTTATTTCTGTCGGTCCGGTCTTGTTTCCGCTATATTTTTCTTTTCCTCACATTTTCTCATCCTTTTTCTACTCTGAAGTATACGCTGGCTCTTGGCTGTTGTTAACTTGAACAATGCTAAATGCTCTTCCTCATTCTTCTTGCATTATGTCTTGTAAGAAAGGAGAAAAATCCACTCTGTTTAGCTTATACTCTCATTGTTGCAACTTTTATATTGTTACTTTAAATTGTAAATCGGACACACGTGAGCAAGCAAAAGAGTAAAACAATTTCTTTTTTATGTAACATTATTTTTGTAAAGTTTTGTAGGAAGTTGAAAAAGTGTTTTGAAGTTAATAGGGGTATTATGCATTCAGTCTTGTTACGCCTGATTGTGATGTATGGGCAAATGGCTTGATTGTTTTGAAAGAAAAAGAGTTTTCTGCTTTTGAGCATGTATCGCTTTTTAAATTCAAGTTGCAAGTTGGGACTTGCGACTGCGACTATATTATAGCATTTTGCTACTGTGTACAATACAATCAAATACATTTTGTTTGAATTCCATATTATTATCATGGTCAAATCATAGGCGTGGCTGAATTCACATTTTTGACTTTACCTTCTTCATCATCATCACATTGCCACTTTGCCACCATCACCATCAGATCAGCCATGAACGCTGACTGAACACCTTTTTATCAAAAGAAAAGGACAAAAATGTGTTCCTTTTTTTTACAAATCCTGATTCATTTGTTTATCTCAACGAAAACGAATCAGTTTGTGTTCTGCATGTGTAGTATATTTATATCTGTACTTAATATAATGGTTTAAAAGAGAGAAAGTACAAAAATACTTTATATAATTTATACAAAGGATATATTATATATTTAAGCAAAAGTTAAAACTACATATAGCTCATGTATATATCCAAATTCAACATCTCTGAAATGGGCTCACGACTCTTAACGCTGCAACTCAAAGGAAACCTTTCTGCATGACCGCGTATTGAATTGAATATACATTATTATAAACTGACTACATATATATCGCATTACTGCATAAAAATTTTCGGTTTCAAGATCTTCAAGACATAACGCTATCATTTTTTGGTAGGTAGCAATAAGGGTGGCATGTATACCTGATTATCTATAAGGCAAGTTACATTTTGCCAAGTTTATGAGGAAGATAATTTAAGGGATCTACTTTACAAAAACATTTTTCATTGAAACTGATCCCCATTCAAACAGTGCGTGCACACACACTGCACATACTAACTCTTCAATAACAAGAGCGCAAGCGTACATGATCACAAAAGGGAAGGCAAAGCTAATGTAGAACAAAGTGTTTGTATTATATTAGTATACCTTTCGTTTTCATTTAGAAAACCAGTGGGAGGTAGGATTCTTTATGGTATTGGTGTTTTGAGACTTTTGAATTGAGGTTTTTCAAAAAATGCTGCTCTGTTCAACCTGTACAAGTAGATAGTAATGTACTGAGCAAGATAGTAAATGATAAAAGCGCCCGTGTCTCTCTCTCTCTCTTACTCCACATACAAGACTCGCCTTTGTTGGTTTGATGATGTCGATTTGATGTTTGATGCCAATGCTAATATGCTGATCTGGTTGTCTGCGTGTCTAAATGTTCATTTAATAGAAAAAGGAAAATGTATGAGCAAAAGCAGATTCATTGATGATGATGATGACGACGACGATCATGATGGTGGTGGTGGTGGTAATGGTGGCTTTTAGGGATTATTAAAATTGTTGTACTACTTTGCCAACATGATTCGAAGGAGCTTGTCTGTGGTAGAATACAAAATGTACACACGTAAATGTAAAGCGTAAAGGTCTAGTAAAAACTTCAAATGTACTGTAACTAAACTAACAACGACTAATCTATCATATAGCCTTTTAAAACATGCTTCACAGGGAGAGAGAGAGAGAACCAGAATCATGTTAAGTGTGTGTCGGATAAGAAGAAGTGGCCTTCTCAGAGAAAGATATATAATATTCTTGAGAGTTGAAGTTGAAACAGCCCCTCTAAAGCACAGCACAGAACGTTAATACCCATGTAAATACCACCTTAACCATTTTCATTTGATTCGTTCACCCCTTCTCAATCCTCAAATCATAAATAAATTCCTTTTTTTTTGCAGGAAAGGCACAATACAATATAAAATATAACCATGTAATATAGCATAATATTCATATTATTCATTCACAATGGTGTCTTTTAAGACTCCAACTTTTCAGTTCCTGTTCTCTTAAGTAGGCCTGACTTGACTCCCTGCTTTTGATAATGTAATACAAGCAATAATGAACGTTATACAAGCATCCGATTTTCTTTAAGTGATACGCTCATATATATATACCTTTCGTTTACCTTCATATTCTTCATTTACTATATAGTAGAGCTTCATACACCGCTTACGTTTACGTCTTCCCCACAATCGAGTATGTAATTCCATTTTACTACATTACATCTACTCTACCCAACATTCAATTGAGCTCATGCCATTGTTGGGATTCCTTTCCTCATTCTTATGTTCTTGGTTATGTTATGTATCTAAGCCAAAACCAAAAGACACAATAATAATGACCAAAGTCGTCTTCGTCTTCATATTATACTCCTCTAGCACTGCATAAACGAAGCAAACCCTTTTGATTTTTTCTTACAAGAATAAGACAAGACGTCTGCAGCCATTTACATTGTTGGATGGATGGCTGATTGTTGCTGTTGCTATCTTATATGTATAAAGAATCAGCAGTAGTGTCTTTTGCATTCCTACTCCACTCTGCTCACTACTTGAGTTAACTTACCTGATGAGATTCAGGCCCGAGCTACAGGATTTTCTTGAGCATAATTGAGCACATTGCTAATTTATAATACAGGGGTTTGTTTTGTTGCAGGTGTGCATATTGGCTTCAGCACTACATAACACCATATACAAATTCACTATATTCGCATATATTTATTACTGTTGGTGTTTGTTATCACATTTAAAAGTCAATGCAAATGCAAACCATTCACTCCTCCCTTTTAGCAGTTGTTTGTTGGTCACTGCTCAACTTGTTTTTCCTTTGAATAAGCAACCAATATATATGTGTGTATGAAGTTACGTTATACATATTTTTTTAATATGGTACTGCCATTATAATTTTTTCTTGTGATACTTTCAACTGGGAGAACACTTATTTTCAAATCAGCATTGCAATATATATGACTTAAATATGCATACGCTCATTTTCTCAGTGGAATTCGAATAAGTCTCATGGGTTAGTGGGGATGGCAATGTGATGGTGTGCGAATGTGAGTTTGTGTGACAGAAAAACATAAAATAATACACATTATTATTATTATTACATATTGTTACAATCAGCAGCGGAGGGGACAGGACTGATGTGAGTGTGTTTGTGATACGATGTGATTTTATGTGACGCAACTTTATTTTTATATCAAAGTTAATAATACACCCGAGCCAGTCACTATCTTTAACATAGGATAACATATACAACACACTAGTGTACCGTCATAATAATCACTGTCATCTTGTCGCTTTGCTTATCTTGAAGGAGACTATAGCAGTGCATAGAACAGTGTGGCTCTGACTTGGCTATTATTAGGTAACCCGCAGGAGGATTGAAGAGATATTGATTCCCTCAAGAGTTGTTCTCAACGCGGAGCTTGGATTATATTATAATATTTGAGGAGATTACAAGAGTTTTTTTTGCACAATCCTCTGGGAAAATAAAGATTATGTTGTCCACATTCGATACATATATATTATATACCATTCTATGCATGAATGAATGAACAAAGACAAGACAGTTTGTGGTGTACAAGATGCAAACTTTTGTGGTATTTTTGGTTGGGATACTTTGTGGGTAGGTCATGACAGTGGACAAGGGAGAGAAAAAGAGGTGATCACACTTTAGGTTGTGTAGTTGTATGAGAGGGTGAGAAAAATAATTATTATGTGGTGATGTGGACTATGTAAACGCAAGTGGACAATGGATTGGATGGGAGTTAGCCATTAATTTGAAGTAATCAGTGCTTGAACGCGTTCAGTGGATAAGCTCAAGTCCTCCTCCGCATATACTTTAACAAAAAAGGATACAAAATACCGCAATACAAATAAGCGTGGTTGTTTGAATTCAATTTTTGGTGTTTGGAGTTGATTTCAAGATTGAAGATATCATCTTGTAAATCTTGTCTTGTGTGTGTTTGTGCTGGTAAACAGTGATATATTCAATTGGGATCACGATTCTTATAAAATTGATTTTAAGTGGGAGAAATTGGTTCATTTACCAAATCACGTAGAGTCAAATAAGTACTCACATTATTACAAACGAAGCAAAATAACAAATTCAGATTCTTCTATGAAATTTGGAAGATTTGAGGTGAATTTATTGTACACGTGTGTGTAGAGTGATTGATTACATTCAATATTATGACACGTTCTTGTCATTTCATGCATCTTCACCTTCTTCCGATGTCTCATATGAAGCAAGTGTGAAATGTCAAAAAAGAAAAGTTAAAAGTGTGTCACTTGCCAAAAAAAATATCCTGTTAGTTAAAATTGTGCCTATTGCCATTGCCACACACACATCAAAATCAAAAGATGAAGTGTTTACAAAGCACTAGTTAGTGTTGTATACAAAAACGCATCGTTCATCTTAACAAGTAAAAAGCTAATAGCTCATTCTGTTCAGTATTTGTCTCTTTGCTAATGTGACCTATTGTGTGTTAATTTGCATTACGCACTTTGTTTGTCTTCATTATACATTATTGGCAATCATGTCAATTAAATGCATGTGATCCCAAACACATTCATATAATAATAAATTTATTGTGTAAAAGAGTGTCAGTTGGCCCTATGATATGCGCTATATTGACAAAGAGCAGGAGGAAGTTTACTTTCCAATCCCAAATTTTCATCGCAACCACCACCACCATCATCATCATCACCGCGATCGCAGCAATACGAGACCTGCTGTAGCTGCTATATTGCCCCCTTCCTCATCATCATTAGCAGCAGCATCGGCGCATTACAAGCACCTCCAACAATCATCATCTGCAACCCCTTCTTCATCAACGCCATCCTCCTTCTCGCCACAAAGAGCAGCGAAATCAAGTGCAAAAACGATGGCCTCCAAAGTGGAGTACGTGCACTCGGACCAATTAATGGCTGCCACTTATGTTAAAAACAGTAAAGGTCCGTATGTAAAAATTGAATAATGTTTTGAATGACTGTTTTTACTCAAATCTGTTTTCATGCTTGCCAATTTATAAAAAAAAGTACTTCCTTGTTTTGCCTACTACTGAGCGGCACACGTTGTGTCGTGACGTGCGTTACAAAACTTGTGCCATGATATGATTAAATTAATTATCGCGTGTGGAATGTGTCAGATGCCGTAATCAAAGACATTCGTTTTGTTCTACAGATGATAATAATGTCATGCCTAAATGTGATAAATGACATGCTTAAAATTCTATTAAAAATTCTTATTAAATAACATTTTCCTTATGTATGGTTTTTTTTCTTTTGTTTCAGCAATTGGATTCTTGTGGGGAATCTTCAGGTATGGGATATACATTATAAGCTAGCGTTTTATAAAAATGTCATTATTTTCTTCACATGAAGTATTTGTACAATTATTTGATTTCATTGGCCATCGCTTGAAAACGTATGTACAGTCTGTTAAATAATTGGTAATGTAGAAATGATTTTCGTATTTTGAAACAATACTTTTAAAAGTGTCAACTCCTTAAAATCTTTCAAAAGCAATGGCCAAAATCCAAATTAAACTTCTATTTAGATGCTTATTGTGATGAAATTTTATATGGTGGTAGGTGGCAGGTGGAACTGTGACCTGTGACTAATCTAATTTATGTACTTTTTTTCGATACAGCATATGCTATGCCATAATAACACTGGTAGTTTTCATCCAGCCACAATGGGTTGGAACAAGATCTCCAGCAAGTTCTGGATATTTTGGACTCTGGCGACACTGCGCCGTAGCATCTGTCATGACAGAAATGACAACCACATCAGAGTTCATTTGTAGAGGAAGACTGGATGACTTTTCATCAATAATTAATCCAGCATTCCGTGTCGCAACCATCTTCGTTGGAATTGCAGCCCTTGTGGCCGTCCTCTCCGTTTTTGGACTGATCCTCTTCATTTGCGCACCTGCCCGTCAGGCATACTTCATTATCGCTATGATGCAAGCCCTTGCAGGTAAATTTATGTTTAAACTTCTTCATTTATTCCAAAGCAAAGTCATAAATATTAAAGATGGGAAGTTGCAAGTACCAACAAAAATGAAATGATTTTTTTAAAGGATATGTAAAATCTGTCCCACATGCATCACAATATCATGCACATTCTTTAAACAGAAATAGGTCAAGTGTCATATGATCATTAAAAAGGTTCTTTCCGGTTGCATATTTATTAAAATCAGGATGATTGATCTAAATAGGAATGACTCAATTCTCATACTTAGTTGATATAAGTATCAGTCATCAGTACTAAAGTAATACTAATCCTTCTGGTGATGAAGTGAAGAAAAAAAGGACTTTTGCATATAATATTTTGGTATCCATATTATAAAACTGGTTAATACTTGCTGGTGCAGTTATTAGTGAGTTCCTTTTCACAGGTGAAATGTAAAATGACATGACTTGAATAACTGGTTCATGGCCAATGTAATTTCGAAAAGGACGAACAACGAAAATGAAATGTTAAACATAATACTACGAGTAAATGAAGTGCCTTCGGGGAAATAGACAAAGCAACATAACATAACACCTCATATAATAGTTAGTTGACTTTGTGTTTCATTTGATCGTGATCATGCAGTTAAGTGCTTAATGAAGCCCTCTTAACGGAATTGTAGGTTGTTGAATGAAGTGCGTGCAATATGCATTGCACAAGTGGTCAATTGGTTTGAAATGCGTACCTAGAGTGGCAAGTGAAAGGATGTCACGATAATAATTTGTGTCTGTACATATCACCCTTGCAAAAGAAGTAGGAAGCTAAATATTTTAGTACACGATTTAAAGAATGCATTAGTTGAAGATTTGAAACGAGATTTTTTAACTGAAACTTTTTATTTTTTATTTCATAGCAATTTGCACTGGAGTAGGACTCGTTGTCTTTCCAGCCGGCTTTGATGCTGCGGAAGTAAGACTAACGTGTGGACCTACGGCAGACCGATTTTATCTTGGTACTTGCACAATTCGGTGGGCCTACGTGTTAGCTATCATTGGTCTTTTGGATGGTTCCGTCCTCGCAGTTCTGGGATTCGTGTTGGGCTCGAGACATCTCAAACTCAGTGACGAATTCAGTTCCGGGTCCACAAGGAAAATTCACAGTATTTCAGGAATGAATGGGTATCCAGCGAGAGGAGGCTACTTTTATGGAACGGATTCTGGACCCACGCCATCCGTAACTTATTCATATGCTTCAACTAAGAGATCGATGGGTGGGCTTCAGCCCATAGTTTTACTTCCTCCTGACACGGAATCTGAGTACAGATCTAAAGCCTCTCTATATAGAGCTGAGTATGCGACTCCAAAGCAGAATATTCAGCTGTAGCAAGTGAATTCTAATTAAATAAAACTAGTGAATTAATTAATTGCGCGAATCGAACTGACAACGGAGTTTGGAGTGGGTCAAACAATAAGTTATTGTTTGTGTATTCATTGTAAATCATGTGAATAAATGACATTTTTGTAAAAAAAATTAAGAACAAAAACAAAATGTACATCTGTGGGCCAACGCACAATGTGAATTCATATTTAAAACTATAGGTTTTTGGTTGTTTTTTAAACGAGCTCGACATAAAACCGTCACCAAAGACAAATTACTGAAATGGTATGCAAAATAATTTCATGCGGTTTCAAAAACACTTTTACGCCTTGTTTGGTAATGAACTTAACAGGTTTTTATCACCAGTCAAAAAGTAATTTTCAAATTGCTTGCTCGTTACTTTATGAAGCTTGACCTAAAGTTTATCCACTTTTATGGCGAAAAGTATGCGAAGGAAAAATAATTTTCTTTATCTCTTTGTTGATTGCGGTTTTCAGCTTTACGCATTGAGATTTTCATAATGTAAAAAATCCTTTTAGCCTCACCAACATACACATGCATATAATGCATGCATAATTTCTTCTTCATATATAGCATGTTATTCATAATTTTATGGGTTTAGCTTAATCCTTAATCAGTTTCTGCGGCATATAGCCAACAGTAGACAAGTTGCCTGCTGAGCTAAATGAACTAAAGCTAAAATATGCATGGGAATCTTTCAGAAGTTGACATTTTTATCTTGATCGCCTACTAAACACATTTTTTCTAGTATTGCAGCAGAGCCAAATGCGTGTACAACCATCATGAAGTGAACTTGATGACTTGATAAAGGTTAACGGAATGACAGAAGAGTACTAACGAAATGAGATAACCCTTGTTGTTCACAAGTTCATCAGTAAAGGTGAATAAAACTTGTAGATTGCTATTTGCTAGTAAGGATTTTACATAAGTTACAAAATATCAGTTTTATATTCCATTGTATTGTAAGACAATTTTTATGAGAATGAAAAAACTGTTAATCGCATTCTTAAAAACTTCAATTTTAAATAATTGATGTAAATAATGATAACACACCGTGATACCGTAAATTAATTGATGGCTATTAATACACTGAAGAGTAAGGTGGAGTTCTTTATAAGTAAGATTAAATGGTGGAGGATTCGTTAACCTCGTGCGTTATGCAAGTTCAACGTTAAGCTTAAAGTCATTAATCGATGCACTTGGCTGTTTAGATGATAAGTGTGGTTATTGTTCACTTTAGATTTTTCTAAAGGTGATATGTATAGTCTAGTCGGTTATATAGGCTGTACAACAAGAAATTTCTCACGTTCCCACCTTTGAAGCGAATCGAGTAATTGCAAAAAATACATCATAGTGCAATATGTGCAACAATGGTTATATTTTTAAAGCTATTAAACGTGCTTTTGCTGTTTTAATACATTTTATTACTCAGTTATGCAACTGCATCTCGATTCGAATAAAAAAATTACACGGTTTTCTTATAAATTCAAGCTACATTGATGTCAATCAGAATCATAATTATTATGAATTTAATTTTGAATCGCGCAAATTCTTATGCACAAGAGGAATCTGATCAGATGAAGCATCAAGACTTAATCTACTGAAAAATTAACGTGCTTGAACACACTATGTTCTACAATTAGTATCAATCATATCAGGGAGACGCGTCGTAAAAAAGTTTAATTTTTGATATGCTTAAAATTGAGCTATAAGTGTAGAATCAAATACTTAGCCTTCGTACCAGATTTAATTAATGCTAGACGAAGGGATTTACAAATCTTTCATGTTAAATTTTTAATAATAAACTGCATGCATTGATTTCAAGCTCATGTATTGATTTTTACATGAATTTTATTTGATTCTGTAAGCTAGTCATACTACATAATATTAGATANTACATAATTTTAGATACACTACTATACTACCTTACACTATTAAAACACCAATGGGTGTATTCTGCAAAAGGCTCATTTTCCTATAAAACAAACGAATGCGATTGGATAACATCAATAGTAGTTAACTGTTTACATTTTTAGCTATTTAAAAGTCTTGTTATAGTTATTGTTCATTGTTATAACTTTACTACATAAAGTAATGTTAGTTTCTACTTGACAAGTTCCTTCCTGTCCTGCCGTGATTAGCTTTATAAAATACAGTAGCACAAAATAAGTCAACTAACTCAGTCTCATAGCCAAGGAAAAATACGTCAACCTAATGAATAATGAATTGAACACCTAGGAATGAAGACGTTTTAAACTTTCTCTCGTATTCATACCATTATTAAGTTAGCTACTCATTTAAATAATATAGAAGTTGAGATATGGTACTGCTGCACTCAAGTCCTCTTGTTGCAACCTCGACGAAGTGCGATTCATGGCGTTTTAACGACCTGTGAAAAAAAGTTCATTAAGTTAGTGTCAAAACCACTCATTAGAATTCATAATGCGAAATTAAAAACTTCAGTACAACATTCCGACGTTATACATACCTCCTTGCATCCAATGAATCCTTGGCAAGGTTCCTTAATGTGAGTGCAGCCGTCAAACGAATGCTTTTAGTGACATCATCTTCCTTTTCAGATATTGTTTCAATTGGGGCAGTCGTAATGCTATAAACCTGTGCGTTCTGGACTACATTTAAGTCTTTTGAAGTGTTCGATGCTGCTACATTAGTCACGCTTGGTTCTGTACAAAAAAAAATCCTTACATGATAAGTCCACAATATCCTTTTTATTTAGTATGTGAATCTATAACAAATTAATATTTTACCCATTTTATTTAGTCGTTTATGAAGTGCTGTCTCCAAAGCTGTGTCACTGTAATGGGATTCTTCCAAATGTTTCATAAGAGAAAAAATACTACGGGGTAACTGGCAGGAAATATACGTTGAAGACTTATTTCCTCGCCATTGACAGTGCATTTTCTCTAAAAATCCATTCCTTGGGTTTGGGCAATGATTCATTTGGAAATGCCAGCGTAACTGTGAATCCACAAAAAATACGTGCTACTCAAATTGTTAACAGTAAACCAATGTCAACGAAAGTAGACAGTCTACATGTTTAACAAGTAGTAACATTAACATACCTGCTTTTTTTCAAGAAATCGTAATTTGCAGTTACCCCATTCACACAAATATGGAATAACGTTATCCAACTCGTCTTCTGAAAGTAGTTTCTTTGTGACAACAGTGGGGGGATCAGTAAGGGGTAAGGCCACGCTCCTCTGCTTGCCATTCTCTGTTTCCAGACTAAATTTCTGCTCCAGATTACTGTTTCTATTAGCTAGACCATTAAATGACGGCACGATCGCATGGCGCGTCATAAGATTTCCCGAAATTAAATTCTTCGCACTAATGATCTGTTCAGCAAGGTCATCACTTGGATTTTTTTTGGTCATAGCTGCTACAAGTTTTTGGACTTGGACCAGGTGGTACCGCTGGTAAATTGGATGTATAGTCTTCAAATAAATTAGAAAATCACAAATTATACTTAAAATGATGCTCATAATCGTCCTCATCATATTATCATACTTTTACTAACTGTAAAATACATTTATTTATCTTACAAATGGTTCCAAAGGCACCACAGTGGGCATGATACTTCTTTCATTGAACATGTAAAAGTCAGACAGGGGAACGGGAACCTTAAGCGACTTCTCTCTCATAGTAATAGACTGATGCTGTTGACTAAGATCCATTCTACCACTTTCTGTCTGCAATTCCTTAGCTTTTAGCACCGTAAATTTAAAGTCCTCAGACGAGCAACCATTAAAGTCACCGGTTATATAAGAGACTAGTATTTCAACCCAACCATGGACACTAACAATCGCACCGCACGCATCAGCTCCCATTTGTGTGATCGCAAAAATGCACTCGATGCAATTAATAACCAAAATTGTATCCGTAGATAAAGTAAGGAGGTCAAGAATTCTTCGGTAAAGCTGTTGATCCATTCCATCCAATAATATCTCCCAATTTTCCACTCTCCGTAAAGAAAGCTGAAGAACTTCCAATGANCATTCCATCCAATAATATCTCCCAATTTTCCACTCTCGTTAAAGAAAGCTGAAGAACTTCCAATGAACGAATAATTTTAAAGCGATCGTTTGACCTCATTACAGTTGTCAAAATCAATTCAAACAGTTCAGAAATAAGTTCATCCAAATCCACACCCCCTTCTTGATTTGTGATGAGGAAACTTGAAATATTGCTGATAATATCGAATGCAATCTGAGGCACATTGCTGAAATCACTATATACGGAGGCGAGCAGAAATCTGATCATTGTTCCACTATTTGCCATCACCTTTGCGTTCCCTTGATCAAAACTAAAGTTTCGTAGAACTTGGCCCACTTGTTCCACACGTTTCCCAACTTTGTCACAAGGGCAGTAGTAAGACTTTGGTAACAAGTCAAAGTCATCATCACAAAAATTATTTTCTCGTTTGTAGAATCGGCATCCAACACAACATTTCCAGTGCACTGCTTCACCCTTGTCTAATTCAATCATGATCCCTTGCTCTACTTCCGAATTCGTACGAGAGCTTCTTGAGTAGCATTCACATAAAAGGTTTTTCTTTCTAGGTGAAATGATGTCATCCCAAAATGAAGCCAAGTCCTTTCCCATAGCTTCGCGAAAGGTTTCTTCCATCAGCATTCGTAAGCCACAGTCATGGTAAAAGCCCACATGAGCCAAGAGCATGTTGAGTAAAGCTGGCTCTTTAGCAATTACATTAAATTCCTTTGTCTCCTCAGCAGACAGCACCATGCAGATGTTGATAGCAAACTCGTGCTCATTTGGAAGTGGGCTTTGAAGGGAAAGCATCAGACGCTCGTAGGGTTTCACATTATCTGCCACTTCTTTTACCAATACTCCCTTCTTCCCTTCGTGACATTCGTTTAACAAGCGTTCAGCTGATAAGAAATATTCCTTTATGCTTTCACAATTTAGCGTGCTGTTGTTGTTGGTATCCTTGTCCAGTTCATTGTCTGATGAGGTTCTAGATGAAGCTGTTGTTGAAGGAGTTGCTTTTGGTCTTGTCGTACTTCTTACTGTTTCTGAGCTGAGTTTCTTTCTTGAATAGCATTTTCTGTCAATAACCTTTTTGAGCACTCGCAGTTTTGCTGCTTGAACTGGGTGATCTACCAAACGCTTTTTGCCCTTGCATTGTTGACCAAGGGTAATATTTGCCATCCTATGTCCTGACTCCTGACCCAATTTCGTCTTTATCACTCTAGCAGGAAGAGACTCTTTGAGGGATTCCTGTAATATTTTTAAAAAAATGATTTTCTTAAAACTGAAAACAGAACAAATCAAAAAAGACTCTACAACATTCCATTAAAGTTTATCATGAGTTCTCCAGTTGCATTTTAAACGCCTCGAATCTACGATGTATATACTGCTTGTTAAAGGTTGATACAGGTTCAAGTAAATTCCTAAGCTGATTCAGTAGTTTTTAAAAGCCTTAGTTTGTAATTTGTGCAATTTCGGGCAAAAACATTCATCACATTTTTTACCACAACCAAAAAATCTACACTCTACGTCATACGTCTACATCCATCCTATGTTGTATGTAGTATGCAGGTATTGTACGTTGTACGTAATTGGAAGCAATATCATAATTTTCGTTACTGTGTGTATTCAAGCAATTCCTTAAAATATACATAATGAGTAAGAGGAATAATAAATTTCATCAATTTTGCCTAATTTTCTTTTGGTTAAATTGGAGTTTACCAGCGAGAACCTTTTATCTAACTCCGACGGTCGGAGTCCGACCCAAAGCTTCAGCTCAGCTATATGCAAATTCATCTATCATCTACGCATCATTGTCGCTATCTTCAATCTTACCTTCAACAGCAAGCAAGTAAAAGTATGTAACACGAAAGCCGAAAGTATCCCAACACTTCACGTCACACGTAGCCTACAAATTATCGTTCATCTAAATATAAATATCAAAATTTAGTATGTATTCAACCCACAATACTTGACAACGAAAGACCACAGCTATACACACTATAGCTTAGCTCACTCGAAAGTCCACTCCCAATTCCAGATGCTGCTGCTGCTGCTATGCTTGTTTCTTTCTTCTTTGCGTTGCTTTGCTGCTGCTTCTTCGGGTAGCGTATGTACGCGTGTTGGTTGTTCAGTACGTTTGCATCCAGTGTCGCCCGGTTTATGGAAATGGGATGCGGATGGTCGTAGAGTCGTAGCGCAGGGTCAAGACGGCGTCGGCTTCCAAGTTAATTTGGGTAGACACAATTTTATAGTTTAAATTGGAAGGTCACTCATGCACACAATGTGACTGACAACTATATACCTCATGTTTTGTTGAAGAATCAAGGAGTCAAATGCACTCCGCTCTCCCGAAATTCCATATATGCATAGGATATGGGGCAAAGTGAAAACGTCATGAGTATCATGTATCAATCATGTTATAGAAAACCAGACGCCAACCTAAGTCACAAGGAGAAATAAACGCTTACTAATTTTTTATAATTATATAAACCTCTCACAACACTAAATTAATGATGACGTGGTAATTATAGACAAAAAGTGTGTGTCGTCTTACACAAGCAAAATGCGAAGTCGCCGACGCGACTCAAACCCAAATCGTTGATCAATCGATTTTGATTGCTATATCAGATTTTACCCCCACCTGAAATCAATTTTCTGTAGAAATCCTGTGCACACTCCAATAAAACAATAATAAAAGCCAAACTCATAATATAAGCTGGGAAGTCTAACAACATCTTCTGAGTTGCTCAACTTGATAGCCAATGTTGGTAGGTCAACATTTAATAAGGTCACATACGCCGCGTCTTCATCAGGAATCCTTGGTGTTTTTCCACTTTTTCCAAACCAAGAATTGTACACTTCTGGGTGAGTAGTACGGAGAAGAATCCATTCGAAAAAGTTTAGTTCAGAAATATCCCCTTTTAAAGTTTTGCCATGGGCTCCATGAGGGACTTGGGGCGTGACAGCTGCAATTAATACAAATATCACCACCAATGCTAAGTATAGCGTATGGGCTTTCATTTTGGGGAGTATTTAATCAATATGCGATGCTGTTCTGCGCTTCAATCCACTGGTTTGATGTTTGACCGCTAATGCAAACTGTGGACCAATTCTAATCAAGACTTCAATATTTATTGAATTTCGTAAGTTTATATTATTCCACTGGAGTAGAATAGGATTACATATCAGCAAGTAGTAAAAGTAAAAGGTTACGTTTCTGGAAAACACAAAATAACGACCATATCACATATATTCTTGTCATCTGCCTGCCACCTATATACCAAAATATTAATTCCATCAATATAATCACTACTATCAACTATGAGTAAGAAATCAAACCCTCAGATCAAATATTGCAGTAAATTATTCCCAAATTGGGAATCCCAATGCAAAACCTATATCGGACAGCTAGGTGTTTCAAATCAAAATCAATCAAAATCTGTTATCACCATATCAGGACCTACAATATCAAATATTATTAATACTTGACTTTAATACTATATATAACTTGGATGGATTAGGTCATTCATTATAAAATAATTACGCAAATCATTTCGTGACCCCGTGTCGTGCCAAATGAAGCATATTATACGTACTACTGGCTGGAATTTTCATGTACACATAACAGCAAAGATGAGATAACAAGTGACAAGCTAACGTTATATAACTTTCTCCTTCGTACTTTGTCCTGAGATGTGAAAGTTGGAAGTTTCATAAGCTCGAACATGTCGTTTCATATTGTATTTTTCCACGAATGACGAAGTACACATTTGATGTTTGAATGCCAAAAAATACTCTACAAAATAAATTCGATTTCAATATTATGATTGCTACTGTAGGATTTCATAACGTTTTGTCATGTAGTCATGTCATGTCATAGTATCGATGAAAATTCAGGACATGCAGATTGCACTGTATGGAAATTATTATGGAACCATGATTAGCATAATAATATAAATTTTCAGAGGAGTTTTAGAAATAAGAATACTAAAGAAATAGTAACCTCCTCCCTCCTCCTCCTACCTCCACCGATGACCGAAGCATGGATATAAGAATGCATGTATAAAGCAAGCATTGCTCTCTTCTGTCATCTTCGAAGGGGAGGAAGGGTTTTGGAAAATATTTTACTCGCAAGAAAAGAACAAGCACGATAATTTCTCAAACTTTGAACCGTTCCTTCCAAATATGCATGATAGACAATAGATATAAAATTTTACATATTTTTATGGACTCCACATGTTGTGAAGTGCACATACAACATAGCCGAGCCTTCTAACTATTATATTGGACTTCGACTTGTATTGTACTTTTTTGTTGTGAGTTTGATTTGTGTATGAGACACGGAGAAATTTAGGCAAATCTTCGGTTCTTGACGGGTGGTCCCCATGCAATTTAGCAACAGTAATTCCGAAAGGGAAGTTAAAGGCGTAGGATGACAATTGGAATCAAGTCGTGTTTATTAGTTGTTGTGTGCTATAAATTATATAAATTCGTGAGTATGCATGGTGTGGTGAACTGATGACGGAGGGATTTTATTCGTGTCCGACAACTCTGACAACTGATGACTGAACGTTCTATACTATCAATAGCTGATAGCTGTGTCGTCAAAAAGTAGGGCCACTTTGTTCGTGTTTTTTTTTTGGAACAAATTTTTGGACTTGGATATCAACTTCTAAGTCATTTTGAGGTCCGCCATCCGCTGTCCGAGTTTTGTAAGTATTTAGTATTAAAATCAACGGACAAATATTGTTCAAGGTATTAAGGTTAGAGTACTTAATGTTTCATGTTCAGGAGTTCAACAAGTCGGCAGTAGTTGGTATTGTACTTTCCACTGGCATTCATGAGGTTGACGTAGATTGAAATTATGAGTGTTTGTTCATTTAAGATTTTAATTTTAATTTATAACTGGAATAATGAGTGTGTCAAATTGATTTTGGATGTATTGACGTTGATTTTAAGAATGTATGGCCCATTTTGTTGACAGACGGAGGTTACGAACATCCAAAGGCCGAAGAAGTATGGCGAATCAGAAGACCGACAATGTGGAAATTAAGGACGAAAGTCAGGATCAGGAAAAGCCAGCTTCATCGAGCAGTAGTAAGAAAGCCAAAAAAATTAAAGAAGAGATTCCTGGACTCGTGCTTAATGCTAATGGAGAAGAGGAGTATAAAGTTGAGAGGATTGTTACAAAGAAATTGATTGATGGGGTTGTCCACTATCGGATTAAATGGGTCGGTTGGGAGTCGTAAGTATTAACATGTCATAATAATTGTGGTCATCAACCATTGACCATTGCTTTTGTCGCTTCATTCTGGATTAAGATTTGCCCTTTTACTTACGTTTTCATCGATGTTTTTGTTCGTTTTTAGAAAGTACAATACTTGGGAGCCAATTGACAACTTGAGTAACTGCCTTGAGATGGTAACTGAGTTTGAAGCTACTTATCAAATGGATGGAAATGGAGCCGTCAAAAAAGGAAGAGGCCGACCAGTAAAATTGCGTCCTCCGGTAAAACCTGGACACGATACATTTTTCAACGCTGAAGAAGAAATACCAAATGTGGAAACGGAGCCAGCAGAAGCTACCGATGATGATAACGCAGTAAATGAATACTTGGACAATAAGTTTATGGTACGTGTTACATATTTGCTAGAAGGTTTGTCGCTTATTTCTACATTAATGTAATGGGATGTTATTATAAGTTAATTTTACTTTAACTTTTGTTTGAATGTTCCAGGGACCCATGTTTCGAAGAGTTTGGAAGGAGTCTGAAATTCCACTTTGTGTTTTGGGTTCAAACATTATCAATGGAGCTTTAGTTCATTTGGTTAGGATAAAAGTGAAAGACGAGGTCGAAGCCTCAGTGTTGGAAGATCCGTATGAGGGGTTGACCGATAACAATTGCGTTATGGTTCTAGCTCAGACTTTCAATTGCCATTTTCCTCAAATGGTCCTCGAATACTTTGAAAACAGCTCCAAATTCGTCAAAGGCGTAGCTACCAGTGAAGATATTGTAACTAAAGCTGCCCGTATTGAGCTCTTGCGTCTTTGTCGAACTCAAGGAGTGTATTGCAATCAAACGAAGTTGTTTAATGACATTTTAGAAATGACACAAACTGATGCGGCTGGAGACTCTACTGATTCCAAACAGTCCGGGGGTTTGGGTGCTGAGAAAGTGGGATCTAAAATGACTAGTTCATTTTCATATTTTTCTTCCACTTCGAAGAAAAACGAATCTACCTCCGAGTTAGACAAGTTTGGTTTGCCTCCTGATACCTCTTCCAGTGATTCAGATACGGAAGAAATTATTAAGGATTTCAAGCAAAACAGAATCAAGAAATCTGCGAAGAGGAGAATAGAAAGTGATGAGGAAGAAGAAGCTGTCAATCCTAAGGTGGAAGAAGCTGTCAATCCTAGGGTGGAAGAAGCTGTCAATCCTAAGGTGGAAGATACTGTCAATCCTAACGTGGAAAAAGCTGTCAATCCTAACGTGGTGGATACTGACAATCCTAGGGTGGTAGATACTGACAATCCTAAGGTGGAAGATGCTGACAATCGTAAGGTGGAAGATACTGACAATCGTAAGGTGGAAGATACTGACAATCGTAAGGTGGAAGATGCTGACAATCGTGAAGTGGCTGAAACTGATGATTCTAAAATGGAAAAAGAGCAGAAGAATGATGTCGCTATGGTAAACCTTACTGTGGCGGAAGACGAGGACAGTGATTTGGAAACCATAGTAGACGAAAATTACGCTTTGAATGCAGAGGTTGTTAAGAAATTCAAGAATTCGTTGGACAATGAAGAGGAGAGTGAACTGCTGGATTGGGGAGATTTGGATTCAGATGCTTTAGAAATAGATTAAAGTGATTTTTCTTGTGTGATTTGCCGTTTATTGCTTTTGCTTATTACGAATGACCACTTTTCAGGTATGCCATTCGTATACTCGGTGTTATTTCTTTCGCTTCCGGTACCGGTGCAGATTATTTTTAAATCAATTGTTAATTCGTAGACTTATACCACTGCAAGGTATTTAGCTGATATTAGCTAGGTTTAACTTTGTTTATATTTTAATGTTGATTATTA
Source organism: Orchesella villosa (assembly GCA_036850725.1). NCBI lineage: Eukaryota > Metazoa > Arthropoda > Collembola > Entomobryomorpha > Orchesellidae > Orchesella > Orchesella villosa. The sequence goes on along the minus strand of JAANSM010000531.1, from coordinate 1,611 downwards.
TTGATTACTCAAGAATTTAGTGCATTGTTATAATGTTTTACTTTCTACGTAGTTAATGTATTGTACTTCAAGATTTGTAGTTTTGTATACATTGTACTCGGTAATGTAACTACATGAATAAACTTTAGTATTCTTGTACAATGCAATGTCTTGAACTGAAAGTAACAATGTTGTTACGTATCAGTACCAACCTTGGACAAAGTCAAGAGTTTCTCACACGCAACAATCTGCATATCATCAAAGTAATTTAGTTTCTTCTAATGCAACAACTGCATCTAGTATGTATGTCTTTAAAGACAAGCGAAGTACCGCGTGTATCTACCTGTACACATACTCATACGTACAACGTAGTTTATAGTTTTCTATGTATTTCTCCAGTACATCATATGAATTGTATGATGCATATTAATGATGCGATCCACTTGTAAAGCTGTCACAGTACAGTGTAATCCGGTCCATGTGTTCAGTAAACTGGAGTCAAAGCAATATAAAAGAGTTTCATGTATATATACGTTATTTACAACAACTTTTGCTCTCACATGGCCTACTTACCATGTAACTTTTTTGTTGATTCCACATGTATGTAGGAATGCGCTACTGAACCACTGGAACTTGCCGGCTGTGTAAGTGGGGATGTTATTCCAACCACACATGATCACATTAATTTTGTTCCAAAATATCGCTTAGGAGGAAGTTTAGTTAAAAAAGTATTTCCTTGTAGCATTAATAGAGTTCCAGCAGTCTTCTTCAGTATAGAAATTAAATTACTACTTCATCCTGAAGTGTGTAGTTAAAATGAATTTCTCCAGTAAATATTCACAATGTGTGTGGATCTTTATTCTTCTCACAGCAACTCCACACATTCCAATTTGTAATGGAGAAAACATCCTATTTTTCTTCGGTCTGTCAACCTACAGTCACCGAATAACAGCTTGGCCTTTGGCTGTTGAATTAGCGGAGAAGGGGCATTCCGTTACATTTCTTCAAGCCACTCCAAATAAAAACCCACACCCAAAAATCACCGAAATGATGCCAAAAAATGTTAACCACTTACCTCCACCGAATTTGGTGGAGTTGCGACTGCAGTATGGAAGAATAATACCGTACATGATAACATACATTTTGCCATCTGCTGGAGTCAACATGTGTGTTGAATTCCTGAATGACACTTCTAATCTTGAATGGGTCAACTCCAACAAGTTTGATTTGGTCATTATTGACGCATTATTTAATGACTGTGCATACGGTCTTGCTCACAAATGGCAAGCGAAGACGATAGTATTTGGAACAACCCACGTTTTCGACTGGTTTCCAGATGGTTTTGGATTTCCAGATGAGAGCAGTTGGATCCCAAGCATTCATTTTTCACAGGAATTACCACTGGGGTTTTTCGGAAGAGTTCAGGCATCCGTGTCCTACCTTTACTGCCACTTAAACAAGCAGTTCAGAGGCCTTCCAGGGCTTGACGTTGTTCTGAGAGAAAAGCTGAATATGCCAGAAATGCCAGCGGTCTCAGAAATGATTCTGAATACTAGTCTCCTTTTTTTAAATACTCATTTTAGTGAAGAACTAGCTAGATCTTTGCCTCCTTTCGTGATTTCTATTGGAGGA
>JAANSM010000530.1:0-27051 GCA_036850725.1 Orchesella villosa | reverse complement strand
TAACGTAAGGAAAACCAAAAGTCGAGTGGCCTGCGCCTCTATGTGTCAAACCATAAGAATCATCAAGCGTAGGTAGTATCCGGTAGAAAAGTAGACTAAGTTTTTAGTCTACTTTTACTCAGGCTAGGAGTAGTTTTTGGGCATATGATTTTGTGCCTTTAATATTCCCATTATTTTCTAATGTACATGTAAAAACACCACAGTATCGTATAGCCCGGTTACAACTAAGTATATGTAATAAGTACCCAAAAGACACTAAACGCTAAATTGAAATTTAATGTAATTATTTTCGCTTCCACGTTTTCCTACCATGTTTAGTTTGCCTCAAATTAGCTCGAATACTGAGTTATCCAAAACCTTGGAGGAACTTAATCATATTAATATTGATTTTTGGTGTAATTTCTATTCTCCACGAAAGTACGCCTCATTCCCACACGTTGAATCTAGTACATTGTGAAATGATCATTTACTTTAAAGAAAACCCCAATTAGCGATGGGCATATTTAGTACAAAATTCTTGGTAACACCAACTCGAGCTTGCTTGTGTATACATCCTTCACTCCACGTTACGCTATCTCCAGTCGTAATTCGAAGATGCTCTTCGTTCTTTACAAAAATTAGAGATCATTTACAAAAGTGGTGGAATAAGCACTGAAAAACTGAGTTTAGAAGCTTGAAGTTTGAAGGATGCGCCTAATTTCAGCATCTCAAAATGTGAAATAACAATTTACCATTTTGACAAAACTCGCATGGTATAATACTGGCTTAAGCGTACTAAAGCTTCCCGTTTCGTTCCGGATGACAGATTTCCTTTATGATGCTTTAAAATTGCTAATAATTTCTTGAGTTCTTTGCGTTCTGTAACAAAATAGCATTTGCAATGTGGTGAACAAACTATGTTACAGAAAAAGTATGAAGTTGGAAGTGTTTGTTTACTGTTTCACCATTTGAATATGCTAAGTGAACATGTATAGTGTAATATTTCATCAGTAAACGTTTCATAACTCTTTTTGCTACAGTGTTACGGCTGCTTTTTATTCATGGTTACTACTTTCCTCCATCTTCAATTTTTTGCTTTATTTTTGAGAAGGAAGTCATTAATGTATGCCCGGGATGCATCGTGAGCGCATTTTATTATAGTAGTAGTGGGCAACTGTATGTGTTATGCAGTGCAATGATACTATTCAACGCTCTATCTTCAGAACTAAATTTTATTTGATGATACATATTGTTTACATAGCGTTCATAAGCATTTCCGGCAAAGCTAAACGAATTCACACGAGTTGTTGCTTTCTAAACATTTGGATGCAGATATCTCACATTATATGAATGTTGCTGGTTATTCTTTTCAGTTTGAAGTAAAATCACTACTCTACTCTCCGAGCCTTATAAATTCATATGTTGAGAAATTCATCATGAAAAGTTCGCGTAGGATGAATGATATCATACATGCAATGGATGAATAGCTTATTTGGTCAGAAAATACAGATTGTACTTTTTACTGCGTGCCTTTTTTCCCTTGAACGAATTTCATACTTTCCTTGTCGCCTGATTACTTCCTGAACACTCTTATTATACTGATATTTACTGTCATTACGAAGAAGCAACCATCGCATATATAGTCTATCACTAAAGTTGTAAAACCAAAGTAACAGAATACATATCATAAAATCATTCAAACCAGATGTTGACGAGCATTCTTTGCACTTTAAAGGAAGCTTGGGTAGGGAATAACCATGTGCACATTCATTATAATGCATGTATGAAATATACTCGTCGTAAGAGTGAGGATGAACGGGAGCACAGGTTAGAATTTTACGTCTTTTTACTACAGCTTTGCCTACTGAGCAACAACAAATGAAGTTGGAATCACAAAATTGAAGTAAAATGGCTATCACCGAGATCGAGATAGCTTTCAACATTTCGAGATCCCATAAAAAGGGAAAATCATTCATGAAAACGAAAGTACCTGACATGCTCAAGTAAAAGCGAGCAATGTCATTTATAATGCAGAATAAAGTTGTTATCAACAACCAACGATGCTATGAATCCAGCAAGTTGCTTAAGTACGCATACAAAATTCAATTTTCGCTACTGCCGATCCTCTCTGTAGCAGCTCAGAGTTTGGCCTTTAATAACACTCGTTTAGTTTTTTGGTATGTAAACCATAGCTATATGAAGCCACGTTCTCTTGCTCTCTGAAGTCAATAGGTATCACACGGTAATTCAAAATTCCACATCACACATCCCTGCTTCATCATATATACAATATAGGACGCAGATGGACTCCTCGATGTTACCTTGTTTAACAAATGCATGGGCAGGTTATGCATATAGTAGTGATCTGCGAACCGCTGATAAAAACCCAATAATGGTCGTAAGGGGAAGAAGAGACATATATACAAAAGAGAATATTCTTGCTTATTATTTTCCTTATGTCGATGTTTTTACCCCGCTGTTACGTCTTAATAGGAACCATAAATGTAGAGGGTCCATGTATTATTGACATCTGTCAAATACAGAACTCTTGCCAGCAAATGCTTAAGTACTATGACAATGTGGAGGGAAAATTGCTAACAAAATAAGGATGTTGAGTATACCAATAGATGGAATTTTGTCTAGAAAAAATAAAGTGACATACTTGGAATTTTTTGTCAACAACAAAATAAGAACTATTTTACCGATTGGAAGTACTCGGTAATGGGTTCATTCTTATCGGGCATTCCTATCTTCTATAATTAACCAACGTTTTTGCAATTACACAACCATTAAACAAGTGATCACAAGATCCTTGAGATTTAGAATTTCACATCACAAGATAAATGGGGTTTGAGAGTGAATACTACTTTTGACATTGCTCGATGCTTTCAGTCAGATGCAAGGAAATGGATGACATGACAGGAGAAATATGTCACAATTTGACAATTACCATTTTCTTACTTTGGAATGCATATTTGGTAAAGCAAGAGAGACTACTCATCATTGATGGTACGTGTTTGTGAGGGATGTTTAGTAATTATTTTTAGTTCTTGAATTCTGTCACAAACTAAAGTAACAATTTATACAAGCGTTAAGCCTGAGGTCACTCGTGTTATTTTATTATTAGTATGCAATACATACGATCCTTGAGGTGGAGTACTGAAAATTACGTAAATTCGTACTGAAAAAGAAATGAAACCATCACCATGTGCCTCCATATATTACCCGGAGCAAGAATCGAAATAAGTTTTCCGTTCTTTACTGAATACTTGGTTGTGGCTTGATGTGCATATTTTACTTCATATCTAAATCTTCATCACCTAAAAGAAAATGTCAATCGGAGGCTGCCATAACATACTATTATAGCCTTTTCCGTGACAGTGAATTGCTGGTGATAGCTATGGCTTTTCGGTAGCAATGTAAAACTTGTTTTCATATGCATCATACAGGAATTTCTGTTTAATGTAATTACAGAGCGTTTAATGAAGTTTGGGAAAAACATGCATGTGTGTTCTAAAGCATGAAAACAACTATTACATGAAGACGTCTATGCTTTAGGGTTGATGGGTTGTAGTAAAATGCATGACTGTATGCATTCACTCATCGTCAGATACTATTTTGTATGGTGACCATTGAGGAAAAAACATGAAGGTTTCAAATTTTCCAAATCCTCCGGCTGATGTTGTCACTTCCATAATAGGAATTGAATAGAGATGCATTATTTTCCACTTCAGTTGAGGAGACGTTTTGGGTGATCAACGATCACCTACATAAACAGGCTCGTCGTGAGCACCAAAAAAAGATTGACGATTGACGATCTAAGATAAAATTTATAAGGCAGCAAAAATATGGAGAGAGGTAGGAAGACGAAAGGCAGCATATAATTGAAATTTTGGACGTGCCCAAAGGGCGAAGTCCAAAATGAATCACGTAAGGCAATGCCTTTAACGTATTAATAGCGAGATGCAACTTCGAAGATATTTTCCAGGTGGTCCGGGATATCCGTCAAATATCCGATCTCCGGCAAATATTAAATGAAATGCGTTAATTTTGTGGTTGTTGGAGCCACAGAAAGTAATTCATCATATTATTCGAGCGGAAGAAGATCACAAATTTACATCTGCCTAACTCTCAGTTCAATTCACGCGTATGACCTCATTAGATTTTCCATTCTGCTAGCAATTTCAGCTTCACTTCGTAAGCATATGTGGTACGTACCGTACCCAACATAACAGCAGAATGCTTATTCCATGCATTCATAAAATCATTCCATTTTTTAGTTATTTCACATAAACTCAAATATAGAGCATTGCTTGTACTTATCGTGCTACCATCGGTATACTCAGCACTTGTATTCCTTGTATGTAAATGGTTTTCTCTGTTGATCATTTCCGGACATGTTCACCTGCTTACATACACGATATGAATGCTGAAAATTGTAAATTTATATCCTGAATTGTATGCTCCACCGTATCCATCTTGTGATCTATGTTCAGCTTTGTGCTTACTACTTGACTACTTGCATACTGCATTTCCGATTATGCACGTTTATAGAATTTTTGGTTCATGAAACACCTACGTTGTCTGACACTAGCAAACGTGAAAACGCCCTTTTTTATGAGTTCTTGTCCTCATGTGAAAGCTACAGGGTGAACAGCCAACGTGATCCTCATCTATAAGTCAATGCTGTTTCTGTAAAAAGTTCAGAGAGCAGCAAACTACAGAATTTGTTTTTTAAAAGTTCACTATAATTTTGAAGTAAATTATTTCATAGATGTATTCATGCGTAAGTATTAATTTTTGCGGTGTGCAGATATGATCATAGAGCTCAATAATTACTTAAAATGATATACTATTCTTCAACCTGTCAATACCTGAAAAGGAAGCAGATCTCAATGTAGCAAACGACAAAGCAATGTTTGAATGTCGAATAGAAATACAAGATGACATCATCCGTACACAACGAGAAATTGCTAATTACATGGACACTGCACCCGAATGACATGCACCTACTCCATTGTATTATTTAGAATACAACATTAATATCTAAAAATATTAACATTCAGCATTTGAAACGTATGTAGGAGGAGTAAGTGCTTGTATTGACATGAAGCAACAACCTAGATAGTTCTCATTCAATACCCAACTTTGGTACAGGGTAAACCAACGCATAAAGAAGGGCATCAGGTGTCGAGGGGTGCGTAAAAATTATGCATTTTTTCTACCCTAAATTACAATTGTGTAGGTAGCTGCGAGGCGTAATGATTTGTTTATGCGTGTGCACAGAAGAAGAAAATTTAAAACAACTTTGCATTTTAAAGTATCACATGCCAACTATGAAACATGTAAAATATCATTCACGAACACTTTGTATAATAATGAGTCATACTAAATGCACCCTTTCGTGACTGAACTTGATTGAAGTAGGGTGCCTATTAAAACTTGAGAAAAAACTCTTTTGTATTCTTTAGTAAAAGCTTTAAAATTTGCTGGCAAAACAATTTATGTTTCTAAAATTGGCTTCCCAAATGAAGAATGAGGTATGCACACCACCATTATTTTTATTATTTGTGGTACAATTACAGGGTTTAAAATATCATTCACGAACACTTTGTATAATAATGAGTCATACTAAATGCACCCTTTCGTGACTGAACTTGATTGAAGTAGGGTGCCTATTAAAACTTGGAAAAAACTCTTTTGTGTATTCTTTAGTAAAAGCTTTAAAATTTGCTGGCAAAACAATTTATGTTTCTAAAATTGGCTTCCCAAATGAAGAATGAGTATGCACACCACCATTATTTTTATTATTTGTGGTACAATTACAGGGTTTGGAAAATACAGGAAACTCCTACGGGCTTTCGTATTTCATAAAAGGGATTTGAAGTGTTTCACATATCAAATATCCTAATGAGCTACGGTATGCTTAAAATTATGAGTCTTTAATCAATATTTGTTACCACTATATAGTATTGCGGACATGTAAGTTATTCTTTACTTTTTACTAAAACCAAGTATCAATTAAGGTTGCTTGAAGATTTTATAAAATATTTTTTTTTAACTGAAAGCTTAAAAACTGGAAAGAAGGTAACTTCAGTAACGAGGATAACTCAATACGGAAATATAAATGATTAATGTAAAAAATAATCTGAAGACTCACTTCTCTAATATAAATCTTGTTAAAAGTCTTAGGAAAACTTTGCAATATCATATTATTGTATGGTAGATTTATCAAAATATATAGCAAAATTAATACAAATTTCCGCAAACCCCAATTTACGTCATTTATGGATAATGATGTACTTAAAATACAGTAAAAGTTTATTGAATTTTTTGAAGACTTCAAATCATCAAACGTAAAGACTCGGTACTGATACGGATTNTTTACGTCATTTATGAATAATGATGTACTTAAAAGACAGGAAAAGTTTATTGAATTTTTTGTAGACTTCAAATCATCAAACGTAAAGACTCGGTGCTGATACGGATTTTGATAAAAAATAATCTTATTAAATGATATTTTTATTTAATCCCTTCATCAATGTTGTGATGATACTCTTACAGAGCGTAGCTCAATAACGCTTCTAAATTTTCTAATGGAAGCAGGGGAAGAGTTGTTTTCGACCTCCATTCTAGTTAGCTGATAGAGTGAATGACAGCTTATTAGAAATTCTATTGGCAAATATGCATCTATATTATTATACAGTTTTCCTTACACTTAATATGCATAAAGCACTGCGAAGTAATGGTATTAACAATCTACTTGTGGTACTTGAATATTATGATACATGCATAATACTATTGAACTCAAATTTATGTGTTTATATAGCTTTCTTTTACTGCCAGTCTACGACATCGAACAATACCGAAGTACGTATCGACATTTTCTTTACTGATGTTAACTACTTGCTTCCCTTCAACTGTACTGACGAAGCGTAACCCATTCCTCATTTTGAGTGAAACCCAAAAATGGAGAGAGAGAGAGAGAGAATGGAGCAGCATAGAAAAGATACTTTGCCACGTTCGCGTTCGTAAAAAGATATATGATAAACTCTTTCGGTTTACCAGTCCATGAACAAAAAGTCTCAGCCTATTTGTATTGTTAAGGAAATGCTTTATTTGCATATGAGACAATGGAACGTGTTTTTGATACTCCTTAAATTATATTCTCAAAGTATTTCAACACTCAGTAAAAACATATATAAACAATAAATTGAATCAAATAATCAGCAACTCTACCACAGCTTTATGACGTTATTGTAGGGATCGTATATAAATATAGCTTTTGTCTATGTGTAACTATCGAATTCTGTTGCCTAATATCATGGTTCATTATGCATGTTACAACTACCAATTCATAGTAATTTATTACAATAGCAAATATTATTCCTTAACGGTTGGTAGAAAATACATCATTATGTCTGGGTACAAAACAATTAGGCATTAGAAAAGACTTATCAATCACTTTAGTGGATTTGCTTCAACAAGCCACAAAGACAAACACCTTGTTTACAGTGAGAGACTTTACTCGTTTCAAACAGCAACTTTCTTGACTTTTAAGGAATAGCTTTGATCCTGGTTCATTAAACTTTTCGGTCATCATCACATTATTAGGCAACTTTTTTCTTTATTTTATGGTACATGCTGTGCCACCACCAAAAATACGATCAAAACATAGCTGACGAAATAGAATAGCAGACTTGCTTTATACACTCAAAAGATGCATGGATTTGTAGCTTTTTTCGTTCACTTTTTGAAACAGGATTTTCCCATACTTTATCAATTTAGTCATTAATTTATGTTGACGCTCTAAGCTTGATAACGTATCTTCAAAAAGCTCATTTCGACTCACAAATTTTGGTAATATAGAGGAAAGTACACTCAATTAATTTCTACTTATGGGTTTGACATTAAATATTAAACGATTGCTTCTTATAAAACGACATAATACGACGAAAAAACGACAAAAATAATAATTGCAATAAAAGTACTTATACATTTCATAATATTGGGGCAGCAATCAAAACTTTACAGTGGTAGTTTGGAGTTGGTGTATTTTTTAAGTAGCAATAATTGACCAATAAATTGTCAGAGCATTGTCAAATATTTTTGTACTTCTAAAACGTAAACCTGTTTAGTATGTAACTCAAAAAATTTCTTTCAGTTTCATCACAAACTGAAACTTAATTATTACACGAGGTTCACATCGCAACCATGTGTCTTGATTCCGTCACCTTGTCAATCCTTGTTCCCTCATGGAAATGAAATGGAAGTTGTTAAATGACTTTTGATCTAATCACTGCTAATAACATCAAGAACACACTTGTTGATGACGTTAATTTAGAGGAGCTAAAATCAGAGAGAAAGATGCAGGAGAATACTTGCCAAGGAAAAAGTAGAAGCAAGATAAACTCAATAAGGCACGCATAATTAAGTTAGCAAATGTATATTTTCATAGTAGAAGAAACATGTGGATCTAGATGTTGTTCTGTATTTAGCAACTGGAATCTTAAGAGAACCCGGAAGTATCTATTAAAAAGATGCTCTAACTAATGCGTACATCGTGTTCCTTCCTGGTAACATCCAATGGGCAAACCCTATAGACGACTCAAGTAAATTCGAATACAAAATATGACGAAATGTGTTATGCTAGTTAAGTAACATACTTGCAGACCTAAGATAATGTTATTACATACCCTGCTGTCATTTACGGTTCCTTTGCTCCTTAACTTTGTATGAATACCGGTATGAGCTCCATATTATGTGTAGGAACATTGTCATAATGTGTTTCTTCATTGCAGAAGGTATTGCTGTATATACTTACTTATGCACGCCCACATGGAGGCCCAACGGGAAAAACGAAGCAAGGAGAAAGAAACTTGGTTAGCAGCTCTTTCTCTTCTAAGGCAACTTATAGTGCTTACATAATATAATTTGCGTTAGTGAAAGCATCAGTGAGCAGTGGTAGATCATGCGAGTCCTTTTCCTTGTAACACTGCTTTAATATTCTGCTTTCCAGATGGACCTTCTTTTTTCCAGCAGGCTAACATCATTACAATTTCAAACCAAATGCAATGTTTCAAAGCTGGAGCGACGGAGGGCATTAAGAAAAAGTAAGCGCCTTTCTTGTGGTTCCAAGTGTAGTACAATGATTTAGTTCGACTGCCATTCCCATGAAAGGGTCGGCATAAGCGCTTTCTTTGTGTAGAAAATGCTTTCTCCATTTTCTATGAACCTTGGTCTTATATACTGCTGGTTTTTTCATATATATGCACCATCATCATATAAAAGAAAGTGTTCATAAATTTTGTGGTGTCAAACACCCACGGACGGCGAAATCCTCCAATGGCCAGAAAACTTCTACTTTTCTACTTATACTACTGCCAACCATAATGTTATACCGCTAGCTTGACATAGTCGCTAATGAAATATATGCACAGAAAGGTCGGGGCCATTTTTTTTAAAGATGAAGATCAAAGTGCAAATGAAACATGGTACAACTTATATTTGCACATTACATGATGCACATTAAGTTATAATTTATATTGATGGACCAGGAAAGCATTCACCTTCAGTCCAGTCATGGCCTTTCAAGAGATGATCTTTTCAGATTGTGGAAACCTTCCAAAACCAGATAGAATCACTCAAATGTCGTGAATGCCTTCTATCCAACTTTTACATTGATGTATAGAATTCTATGCAAAAACACAACTCAGACGACCTACCACTGTGATAACAAAACTTTTAGCGGCTGTGACGTAGGGTGACTATTTTCCAAACTCCTTGCATAAAGCACAAGAATCAAAACGATACGTCGGGATTTTACTAAAGAATCGATTTTGTAAAGTAATACGGAAGACGATACGATCATAACGATCAAAACTCTGGCGTAATGATTGACGTACGATAGTTTGAAAAATGTCTGCCTTATAAAACAACAAATTTAAAAGGTCAAAGTATCCTTCCAAATGCTACAGATATGAGCGTTTTTTCTCTTTGACAAACAAATGTAGCGCATATATTATTAGTTGAATGTTCTGAATCCCAACAGTACTGAAGCTTGATAAAAAGCATCCTTTTTGTGTACTTTCTCTTTTGCATATAATACACGTATTTTTAATACCCTCTATGACGGAATTATTCTGAGATTGTTAAGTCGATAGAGCGGATGTACTGGCATGCTTTCAGCTTAAAAGTACATTTTAGGTTGAGGGAAAAAGTGCCACAAAAAACCGTCGTTTGCTTCCGCATCAGATAATAAAAGTAAGTGCTCCCAGAGTTGCAAAAGGGAAACCGAATACTCAAAAAAAAACGCGGATGATTTTTAGTAGATAAGTAGACGAAAATCTCCAACGCTCAACAGGCTGTTGCAGAAATAACTTCCAACATAGGACATGCAGAAGCAAGTCTTTTGCTTTCACTACCATGTCATGTTTAATAAGGGTGTGAATCAGATAGAATGAGCTCACAGACTGCTACCTTTTGTAGACTTCTTGGTGTGTATTACTGAAATTAGAGATGACAGGAATATTGGACCCTGCTTTCAAATCGTGAATAGCACTTTGCTCAGATGGATTTTTTAATGTGATCTATAACCGTGAGGGCGGTTACTGAATAAGTTCGGGAAACCTTCAACCTTCATATGATTGAAACGATAAACATACGCAGCAGCGAAAGGAACATAAATATTGCGAACCGGATTGTGGCTATACGATGTGGCATCCTGAAAAATATAATCTCTATAGGGAAAAAACCTTGATAGCGAAAATAGCCAATTACTTAAGTTACTTGACATATGTGCTCCTACGGATGACGTATACACAATTTCCATGTGTTTGTGAATTACTACAAGCTGTGTTTAATATTTGGTGTGTCGATGATTTTTAAAACTTTATTGCATGTCTGAATGATGAATAATTAAGCATGGGTGTTGCAACTTATAATAATACGAATATAGGTTTGAAAACGTTCTTTTACATGCCAAGATAGAGAGCAATTGAAATTGCTATTATAGAGCAGTTTTTATAGTTGAAAAAAGGCATCTGTGCCTATAAGTTTCGATGCTTCATGATGCTTCAATGTTAAGTAAGGAACATAGTTAATACTTGTTGTATTCTATAGTTTTATCATTTTTTCAATTAGAGGAATAAAACGTCTACATCAGGAACAGCCAATTATTTCATGATTTCCTACCATCCTTTCCAAACTGTTTGATAATTGAAAATAATAATGATCAAATTGCAAGTCTACTCTGGAGTGAGGCTATGACAAGAAAGTTATAGAGATATATAATATGGATTATTATATCAAAAGTTGTACCATTTCCTCAATAGTTCCCTGTAGTTCTCGAAACATCGACCTGTAAAACGACGAAAGGAAACTCGAACTCAGCGGAGTGAACTGAAACTTGCTAGTAGTTAAGATACTTCCGTGCATTAGTTTCATACGTCAATGAAATAAGAGATTATCATCCTTTGAATGCCAGGACTGTGATGGTGTCTATATCTAACATAAGTCGGTTAATTAAATGAAGTACACATGGAATGTCATATACACGTGGCAATAACCCTTAAATGGGATGTGATTTGGTGGGTTATGTATGTTATTTATCACATACTACTAAATACGAGATATTTCTTTACTTCCTCGTGATTAAATATATGATATCTACTACCAGCATGTAAAAGCTGTCGTTCCATCAGCAAAATGAGGAGGCTCCATCTGACAATATTGGCTACAAGCTCGTGGCATTAGCTGCCAATGTATACGATGAAAGGGAATTAACGACGGCGTGCTCAAAAGAAACCTAATATCCCAGTAGTCAGTTTACTTCACCTCAATAAGCGTGCCTCTTGCACAAAATTGATTTACGGCATGCAGCAGTTGCTTCTATACATATTTACTTATCTTAGATCACAAAAGCCAGATCACGCTCCTTTGGCACAACGCTTGTGCACAATATGTGTATGTGTGTGGATTAGCATACAAAAAGGAAGTATTTAATTTGAAACTCGGAGCATTATTTAATGTTAGAGCTTCCGAGAATTTTGCTTTGAACTACAGTTTGACAATCAGTAGCCTGAGAACTTGCTGCAAGAGCCTTTCGGGGATTAAAATTACATTTAAACATTACAACTTAAAATCGATAAACCTTCTGGTGAAATTGAGGTTGAAAGTTAATTACTGAACGATTTCCAACCGTGATGATGCAATACATGTTTTAAAGTTACAGAACAAGCGAATCAGGAGACTGAAAAATGTAGGAAATATTATATATATATGATGTATGTACACATGTATGTATTTATTGTAAACTTACACCGCCATCCAAATTATAAGTTTCTATAGTTGTTACTACACCAGTAGTACTCAGAATGGTGTTCCACGTCTAGGGTAGTATTTAAACCAGCTTGTGATAGTGTTTTTTTTATATTTCGTTTATAATTGAATAACTTTCAACGTAGTGAGTTTCACTGTTTGCCTTCACTCAAAGCTGTTTTTACACAATAGAACAACAAAATTGTACACCAACACTATAAATATGCTTATATACGAATAATAAGCGGAAACTGAGGAAAGCTTAGCACTTTTAAAAGCTCTGTTTTCTATTAGTCCTTGTGCTTTAGAGATACTTTCCACATAAATTGTAGACAGATACTTGCTCCAATCAGATGCCTGCAATTATTACATTTCGTGACAATTGTAGTAGCTTATACAACACAGTGCAAACAAATAAACGAGTGGCATATAGCTTGGTGAATCACAATCACGTAACATAAAAGTGCACAAAAAACGGAATTTTTCTTTTCAGTGTTCTTGATGAGTGCAAAAACTTTGCGTTGATTTGTGCAATTTACTTGTTGCAATCACATATACCTGAAAATAAAAACAAAGCAAAATAAAATTTTAGGCATACGACTTTAAATAGCGAAAATGGTTATTTATCAATTCCCTAAAGTAACATAAGAATAAAGATATGCTATAAACATGGGGTTAACTCAAGATAAAACCTTATCCGCATAGGTACATATTAAACATTTGTGCACACACATCCAAACTTTTAAAGCATTAGCTAGCATTTCAAACTACTTACAAAGGGATTAAATCTTTGCTACACCATCCTGCAATTCAGCAGGTTTCTTGTTCTTATTTAATTTGACTAAAAGTCGCTAAATATAAAAAGCATGTTTTACAACATCGTTTCTCTCAAAACTTCTAGAGTTTACGATAGTTCTCTATCCTATTTTGTCTTGCTGAATTTCTTCAACTTTCTCTACGCAACAGATTCGGCTACACTGTACTTTGTTTGCATTTAACTCAATTGCAATGTTGAGCGTTAGTTGGTATGTGCACTTGATACGATGGTTTTGTCGTTTTATTCCTGAGATGAAAAGCTGTTCCCCTCATCTACAACACGCGGGAGGGTAATAAAACATCAACGCATGAGAAAGCATTTCAAAGACAACCAACTGTATGCTCGAAACTGTGGAAAATATACAGACTACGCTTAATGTTCGGCTGTTGCCATCAAAAGTAAGTATGTAGTTATAACACGCGCTCATACATCGACCCAATAGCTGAAAACCAAACGAATATTTCGCACAAGTCTCAAGCAAACAGTGAGGGATGCATATTACACATTGACAAAGAGGTGCTCAGGGATAATTCCAATTTTGTACACAGCTCCAACACTACTAGTTGCTTCGAGGAATCGTCGAAATGAGCCAAGTACCAAAATTACTTCAATTATCACTAGCACCAAAGATGTTTTCAAACTCCCATATTCGACTGTTAAATGGAAATTCTTGAGTGAAATGAGTATAGCCCGAAAGTATCAAGGCGATTAAATAGTCATTTATACGCTTGGTCCAAAAACTTTGTCTATATTCTTTGATTATACTTTGAGTCCCCTAATTCCTGCTCCAAATACAAATGCTGCAAAAGTAGGAAGACGAAAAGACAAAAGAATCTCTCTTCCCTATACCAATCGTGACTCAAATCCCATTCATTCTCATGTAGAAGAAAGACGGCAAATGCTCTTTTTGACACTTTCTCCTTTTGTTCAAAGAAAGATTCCTTCTATAACAAAGAGAAAGTCTTGTAGGGAAAGATGTCCGTGCATGCACAGGATAAATTAAAAGGTTTGGTGAAAATAGAGAAGAAAGTTTCGGCAAAGAGAAGATGATGACTAGAAGCAGCTTCAATTTATTTGCACCTGCTCATTATTCGTATCAACAGTATCAACATGCAGTATATATATATATATATGAATCCAAGGATGGTTTACAAGATGACTGTAGCCTATAAGAAATTCTTATTATTACTAAGAAAGAGAAAGTATTCGCAGATACTAAAAGACATAAAAAATAATTCATGTGTGAGGGTAATGGAAGATTTGTCAATAGTGAGTGATTGCAAAATGTATTACTATGTCATATGAGCAGCTTACTGTCGCATTTCCTTTCCTGAATTTGCTATAATCCGACAATTTACTAATAAGACTGACACTCTGTACTACAGAACAGCCATGATTGGAACTGTCCTCGTGCCAAATTCCTATATCCTGTATTATAACGCGTTTCAGGTGAACAAAAATGGCAAACCGAATTACAGATGGAGTGGCGTGAATTTTTTTATGTGTGTGCTTTCATAATACAACACGTCCAAAAGAATGAATATCAAACTCAAGCAGAAGAATTTATGCATTATGTTTTTTTTCTATGGACTGAATAACTGAATGGAAGAAGAATGTCATTGACATCACAGCAGGAAAGCTAAGCTTAGGGATTTCTTCCTAAAATATATCTTGTTTTCGTTTTGATGCTATACAAACCTTTTTGAATTCACCTTCTTCACAAAAAAATGAAAATAATGCATTTCTTTGCAAGCCAAGCAATGGTACAAATGATTGATTGAATAAATAAGAAACAAGTTCTTACAGATTCCGGGATGGTGGATGCTGAATGTGTAGCAATATCTTCTTTCATTCGAATCAATATGGTTTCAATCAAATTCTAAAAATATACAAAGAATTCTCAGTTCGGTCTAAATTGTTATTGGTCAAGAGCAAAGAGCTGATTTATTTTTCCACATTAGATTCCATTCCCGTCCAGAATGTCGATAATGTTTGGTCCTGTTCTTGAATGATATTGTCTAGTTGTCTAGTACACTAGTTCAGTACACAAGGAAACTTGTTTCAAGAACACATATGTGTGTATATGGAAGCACTGAACGAGTTCTTGTTCAATGATGCAACGATGCATGTAAACACTAACAACGATGTTTTTTTATACTTTTTATACGCTCTTACAGTTGGTGCACAGATCAGATAGAGCTATCTTTGTTCGATATTGTCTCACGAGTAAGAAAACTAGTAAGATGCTGCTCAAGTTTCTTGCATATATTCGAAGTGAATTAAAAACGTTTGATGTTCAAATGTTTATGATAGTCTCACGACTGAGTGAATTGAAAGTTCAAGTTGAAACTGATGATATGTTGAAAGTGGCTACTTTGAACTGTTGACTGTTGTAATTTGAGTCCCCAAATGTTTATTACATAAAGTCTCGTATGGTTTTACAGAGAAAGAGTTTCTTGGAAAAAGTGCTTATGGTCTGAAATCTGATTCTGTGTCAGGAAAGATGATATAAGTAGGCTGAAGGAGGAAGAGATACTTCAATTTGTGCTTTCAGGTTTGTACTGCGGACAGTTTATGAACACCACTATGTCAAGCTTCTTAAGTTGCTCCTTTTGAAGCTACCAACAGGATTTAAAAGATAGTCCACAATTTGAATGATCAGATTTGAGTAGCTTAGTCAAAAAGGTATACGTTTTCGAATAAATTTTGATCAAGTCTTTGTAATAATTTAGCAATGTTTTAATTGCGTTTTGTTGGTAAACACCGAATCAGTGTAAGCTTATAATAACTGTGTACATTCACACGTATAATGAGATTGCTTGAATACTAGCAGATGAACGTCAAGAAAATCTGTGTTGACAATTCCTAACATGTAAGGAGACTATTGCTATGATGAATGTGTACTATGGTTAGTTCTTAAGAGTTGTAGGTTTTGTGTGAGCCTTGTTGGAATGTAATTTCGTCTTTGTTTTGGCTTCTTACAGTAAAAAGTTGTACAATATACCAATTGAATTTCAGTTTACGTTTTGTACAAATTCAGAAATGTAATGGTTACGGAGAAAACGCTGTTGAAATAGTTGAATTGGCTATCTTTCTACAATTCTTCAAACAGTCAATCACTTTTTGATAATATTAGGAAGTTATTACATGCAATAATTCTATCGATTATGAAGTGCTAAACTTTAGTAAACCTTTTTTATTTCAACTGGATGCAATGTTCAATGTTTGCCGGATATCTCGTGAATGAGACTAAACATTATATTGATTCAATAATATGGGAAAAAACTTCTAATACTACGGCACACAAACGAAATATTATATGTACTTGTGATCGTTTGTCATGTGCACTAAGAGTCTTTCCTAAACACACGATACTATGCTATTAGTGACCAAATAGAAGCCCAACAATTTATTGTTGGCTTGCACGAAATAACTTTTATACAGCTTAATTCTGAGGTGACACTGATATCCGAAAAAATGTTTATGCATACACAAAGAAGAGCACACATACGCTACTGACCATTATTATACTTCTTTCTTACCATGAGTTTGTGAGTAGTAATCACTGTAAAATGTTCTCGAGAAGAAAAAACGGCCTGGATGTCCTCTACACGGTGACAATTGTGGAGATTGTAATGTGAGAAAGATCAAAATAATAATGATACTTGCTATTGCTTCTCAACAATCATCGTGATTACAACCATGCAGGAGGATGATTACGAGCACACTGATGATTACAGCGTTTGTTGATTGTTTGTGGCTGCTGCTGGCTCCGTCCGTCCGAAGACGCTGACTTTTCTTGGTTTGCTTTTTTTGCTCACTGTCACTTCACTCTTGCTTTGCTCTGTTCCTATTTGACAATTCTAGAAGAGCACAACAATTCTTGTACGTCTTAAGACAGGACTATAATGTAGTATAACGCGTTGGCAATTTAGCTCCGCTTTTTCCCTTTTTCTCAGCAACAGTCACAAGTCATATTGTGTGTGGAATACTGAGTGGCAGTGTTCATAAGCACTGTCACAACTACTTACTTTGCTTGCTGCCCACTGTTGCTATTTTGTTGCAGCTTACCATGTCCTCATAGCTCTACTACAGTGTTATGTTACAGTGTACGATACGATAATGCGAGAGAGCTATTGAGTAATGCAAGGCTGCTTTGAAAAGAACTCGAACCAGAAGGAAGCTGTCCAAAAAACGGTTTTGCTATACGCAAGAGCAGTGCATACAAACACAACACTGTTCGTCGATGTACATCATCATATGTATGTGTGTAGGGAGTCCGTGGAATTGAAAAAAAGTGGAGATGAAACCTGAGGATCCAATGTTTTTGTTGTTCTTGTTGGATTGCAGGAGAGAGTAAAGCAATAGAAGTTGTTGGGCTCAGATGAGTTCCTTTCCTGCTCCTCTTCTCAACAATTACTGCGTCCTACGGCTTGTCTTGTAAAAGCGGCCTTTGTGCATGTACTTGTCGCGCAAGTTGATGAGCTGAGCGAAGCTGAGTACATATATGTATACTATGTTCGTTTCTGAATAGCTTTAGTTGTATTTAAGCGGAAAACGTGGAAAAATGTCAATTTGTTACGCAGTTATTGACCAGAAGTCGACATTCCTCTCATGAAATGTCGGGAAGTTGCTTTGCTGGCACTACTACAGAAAATTTTATTGAGACGGGAAAAACCTTTCCTTGATGATGTTTCTATGAATACATATTATACTGTTTCCCATATCAAAGATTTTTTTAGGGAGAAATAGAAACAACAATTATTTAAGAGACGTACGTGTCTTTACTAGAAAGTATGGCTCAGCGTTTGTTTGAATTGAGTTCAAAAAGTACCTTCTGCTCGAGCCAGCACATGCACTGTGAACTTATTTAGTTTTCAGCAGTCAATTCTTGCTACCTAAAAGAGCCATAGTGACACAACAAAAACATTTGGGATTGTTATGCTGATAAGTAATGAGGCGCGTATGAGCGTTTTTTCCTGCATAGGTATCAGTGAGTGAGCTCAAAGCAATAGCAACAGCGAGTGTGAGGGAGCATGAGGAAAGTGTGGTGATCAGAACTCTCTGTTGCTACGATTTGAGGGGACTGCCTACTCTGGCAAAAGGCAAAATTCAAAAGGATGAAGGCGTATTATTTCTTTCTTTGCTTTCAATGTAGAACCCCAATGCAGTGCACACTATGCGTTGTTGTAAAAGGAACTAGAGAAACAACTACTACTGGTAGTGTGCTGACTGAGCTACAACCTCGCTCACTCAATGTGACTTGCAAAGGGAAGTTGAGCTTGAAATCATGAGGCTCGGTTAGATAGAGAAGCGTTGCTTTGCTTCTCCAGAAACATGAACATTTCTCCAGGCAAGCTTTTGAACCGAAGTGATGTGGTAGGGGTAGTAAAATAGGGAAAAGATGGCTTCTTTTCAGACAGTAGCAATCGACACACTTGAAGAACCAATATTATGTAGTCTAGTTGCTAGCCTTTCTATATGACATGCCATGGTCGAGTAAAAAAAGTAACACCGTACACGGAAATACAAGCGATGAGATGTGATGCTGCTCCTACCCTTATGAATCCATGACTGACATTGGGAAACACAAAGGTTTGCATGGGGAGACGATAAACCAACATCTAACTCTTATTGAAGGAGTTATGCTTTATGCTTGATTCACTGTATGAAATGAACTGAAATCTCTTTCAAAGAATTGTTCCTAAGCTGTGTGATGGGCTAGAATGACTGACTGATATTGATATGCTCTCGTTTTTTTTCCTAGTTCACGACCCATGCTGCCATTTTACTTCTCCCTTTTTCTGCATAATATTCTTGTTCATGATAAGAACGAGCTTCATTTGGGTTAGCAACATGATATAGCAGTTCCGATACAAGACAGAAAGTTGCACTATTATACAATTTGCAACAAAAATATACAGATTTTTTTCCCATTAATTTTATAGACCATGTTTTGCTCAGCTTGTCATGGGGGAGACGTGCACACGAGTTGAGTTGAGGTTGAAATGGTGCCCAGTCACGATTCCAGTGGACAACCTAATGAATAGATTCCAAGCATCGTAATCTGAGATTGAGTCTTTTATTGAGGTATCGCGTTGTCAAGTTAAATGCACATCACCAACAGTTTAAATGACCGGATATTATCTTGCAAGTCAAACAGGCTGGATTGGTTTGGAGATGCATGCTGCCCATGTTATTTTCACGCCATATATGCATATCATTATGTATCTTGAAAGGAACGTTTGATCGAATCTACTGCTCGAAATACCCATTCAAGTTTTATATATGAAGTTACATATACAAATATAGTTATTCACTTGTATCCAAATTTGTGACATTTTAGATGTACATATACATATAGGTCCCACACAATACATAATTTATGAATACTTACTTCATGGAAACACTTTCTCAAAGGAAATGGATCAAGAATCTAACGTATATTGAACTAACGATAAATATAACAAATATGCTAGCGTTTGTAATATCCTCCATCTCAGCTTTTAGTCCAAAAGCTTTGAATTAACTATAAGTTTTTCAGTAAAAAGGTAAACCTATTCGTGAGTTTGGAATGACACCTCAATGCGGCGAACCTCACGAACAGTAGAAAATTAATCACCTACAGGTGTATTCGTTGACACATAACAGATATACAGTACGCATGCATACTTACTAACACGAAGATAGTATTTTCGAATCTCTTATATTTTAATCTTTATTAAAAACAATGACGTCTTTAATGGAGTCAGACGTGCTACTACTTAAAAATTTAACGTAAAAACTACTCCTGCGTATTTGGCACGCAAAAATAATCAAGTCAACTTACAAGCGGAAACACATTCCCACTATCAGGAGAATATAAGCAAGTGAAATCTTGCGGTCACCCACAAACGGTTTCATGGATATGTACCGTTTCTTGTGAAATCCCGCAAGCCGTCACCTGTCTTCTTTCGCTCTTCCGATTTTATCATACATGAGAAACAAACATCGTTATATGAGCTTCACCACAATGCTGACATGCTTCTTCTCTATTGCTTTCAGACTTTCATCTTTAGTATATACCGAAGCAAGATAAGCAATTTTGTCATCAGAGAGTTGCCCGAGAAGGTTTGATGTCGGCATCACTTTCTCATTTAATAGAAACCAAAAAGAGGAAAAAAGCTTTGAAGTTATTTCAGAAATCAGGAATAGCCTCCAATCTAGTTCAGGATATTGAACGGCTCATGCCTACAAGGGTTAACGCTAGCAACATAGTGAAAGTCAGGTATGAAAACCAACGATTTTTACCCTGCGTTCGAGTGAAAATCCTTGTACGTCTGTCTTTAACAATGATTGCTATAACTGATAGGTAGAAAAACTTAGGAGTATAACCATCAAAGGTATAGAAGTATTTGGCTTGCTTGGTACGCTGCGTAGGCTTCCATTATATGTTGTCGGTAGTTGTTTAGGAGCGGTAGAAGTGGAAGGTAAATGAATTATGGAAAATTGAAGTAGGTAGGTATTTTGTACTCACGGATATGAGGGAAATGCATCTACCCAAACAACGTGAAGGTGGTAGCGTCTTCTGGTGCATATGCATATGAAAGCAACCTGCGTAAATTATATACTTCTACGCCCAATGTAATAATGGTTGGGAATAGGAGGACTTTATGCGTGCCCATATATGCATGACTATATTTGTGTACATATGAACTCAACAAAATGTATGTACTTTAAAAGGGTTTGGATCTAGTGGAAGCATTTCTTCTTGTTCAAGTTCAAAAGAGGAGAAACAACGCTTCAAACAAAGATAGGGTAGGTAGATTGAACTGAATAAAAATGGGCTGAATACAACCCAAGCATGGAGATAACTGTTTAAGTATATTGAGAATGGGTGCATGATATTGTATATACAGAACATACATATATTTACATACACACAATGTTTATAGTTAGTGCTGGGTATTGTTGAGCCCCTGGAATACTATTAAAACGAGTAGGGTAAAATAGTGAAAACGTACGCTCAAATCCTGTAATAAAATGAAGTGGAGTTCATATGTGTTTTTACATTGCGTTCATATTGTAGTTATGTATATGCGATACTATATGTGCAGGGATGGTTATACCTAAGTTATAACATTCTACTTCCGTTCTAGTAACGCGTTTTTAAACCAACAATGTCAATGTAACTTTGTAGAGTCTCACCCTACAATAAAAATTATTGTGAAGGACCTTTCAGCATAAAATACATGACTGTCGACTTTAGCTATTCATATAGGCTACATAATATGCATTCGTATATTCATATGTTAAAGTATATAATATATTGACTGGTGGAGTTTTCCTGTTTTGCTTGCCTTGACTCTAGAAAAAATGTTTCCACATATTTCAAAAGGCAATACGTAACAGAGTGTAATGTTGGGTAAACCCGCCAATATAGCATCAACATACTAAGTTATGGAAAATATAATGCAAATGTTTTTTTAAACTTTAAATTTGAAAACACGAAACACCAGAGTGGTGAATAGTAAAAATAATTTTCTTTATAAAAAACTACATAAACCCACAAGCTTCTTCCTTTTCCAAAAAAAATAAACGGGGGTTCAATGTCGATTCGAGGATTATACTTAATTAGAAGAAATGCGTTATTAAACTCATCGAATTGGAATGATTTGTCACCATTGCGGTTGTTTGTGAAATCAAATAACATCAACTAATTCCCAAACTGATTTAGATAGGTTGCCATCGATTTTTATATACGTGAGAACTTCTACTAAATATTACGACGACGACCTTAGATCATACTTGGGTTACAGCATCTGAATTAAACGTACAATTAATATTGATTCAGCCATTTGAATCAAGCATGTGCAGTAATGTGGAGTTTTTGGAACAACCGAAGGTTTTCGAAATAGTTTGTGTAATTACAGATTTTGTGGAATTATTGACTTATCCGGGGAACACTATATTTATGTATATTATATACCTACATAAGTATATCTAGATATATACATAGGCTTTTTCAGGTATAATGGTACACCTTTTACATGGCGATAAATGAACGAATAGTTATACAATCAAACTGTCAATGGTACCAAACGATAGCCAAAACCGTAAGCTATAAACATGCCTGAGATCATTGATCTAAGTATTAAAACGAAATTTTGAGAATAAAAAACCAGTGTTGTAAACTTTTTTAACCATGGGCGTTAGCCTCGCAATTCCAATATTTAGGTTTTGATGACTTGCTACTTGTTTCTTTATTGCGAAATCGTAAAGTGTTTGCGTTATCCACACCTTGTTCACTTGTGAATTCGACACTGTGCAGGAAATTTGATTTTGTAGCCATGAGCGTTTACAGTAGCTAAAGTTCCAAACTGATCAAATTTCTGAATATTTCAGTTGAAATTGTGCATTTCCTTTTTGTAAAGCCATCTGGTTACAAACTGTATGGTGGATAAAGTAAACGTGTTTATAGGTTGTCTAGAATTTATCCTTCATCCTATTTTATTCTAAGGAAGACGCAAAAAGAAACAATCGAACATTCATCGAACATTTCGAACATCAATCGAAAACAAAAGTACTGAGTAACCTGGTGATTACATGGCTGATAGCAGTTCATTATGAGTAAATTGGTGTATCAACCTTTTATATAGATTCACTTATCTAAATGCTATGTGCTTTGAAAGACATCGTCTTGAAATCAAGTTTTTCCTAATGGGGTAAAAATCGGACGTCATATTTCGAAAAACCTGCATAAAAATTTCGAATTAAAACGAAATCCTTAGCCCTTTTACACATACATTTTATATCTAACTACAAACCTATACGACTTGGAAATTCAAATTTTAGTACAAGTATTCAAAATCTGTAGACTAAAATATTTTTTTCTTACACCCCTAAAATGTATTTTGACTTGACAAGCCCATTGCAAGTTCTAGAAGTACTGGAATGATTATAAGAAGTGGCACCCGTCATCCTTCGTTAATGGACAACAAAAATATGTGCATCCCAAATCCTACATTTAACTTACTGGTTGGTGGTAAAAGTGCAAAGTTGAGTGTTTTAAAGGGTAACCTGTTTATCGAGATATCCCAAAACTCGTTCCATTCATGCTATGCAACACTTTTGCATGAAATCGCGCGAAACGAAACTGTATAGTATTCAGCACATTCTAAACTACAAGAAACACATTAACTCATGCGTAAATTTTAAGCCGCATGCGAATTATTATCGGCCAAATTCTTAAAACAACGGGAATAATGGTGTATAAAAAATTAGCAAATAATGCTCTGCAGTTGTAGAAAGTAAGCATAGAGTTTAGAATTTTGTATGTAATATGAAGTGGAGCACGCTATACTTTTCCTTGCGTTATGTCATTTTTGTATGCGTACATCTTTTCTCATCATGAAGGTCGTTGGTAAATCCTTTTCACGTTCAACGTTCGACTCTCTATTCTCTCTCAGATTCAGTTTACCAGTTTTTAAAGCATAGTTAATCATATCTACCAGGAATCCCCTGAGTTCGGGCTACAACCAGTGTAGGATTCAACAGCAGTATAGAGCTATAAGGGTTTGACGAATATTTGATGGGCATGATTTCAACTTAAAACAATGCTCTTTCTTGTGATATCATGAAGGTGCTTCACAAATGTTCCGGGAGAGTGTTATAAGCAGTACAAGTTTGTCTTTTTTCTTTTTGCGTTATCTCTACTTTAGAATTTTAGTGTTAAGTTATTTCTCCAGATTATTTCTTGGCGTCAGAAAAAGAATTACAAAAATGTTTGCTTAGAAAATACGTTGTGCGCAAATCCAGATTCGCACTAAATCCGACCCGTATGGCAATAGAATTTACGCATGATATTTTAATTCAAAGCGCAATGATATTGTTGCTACATTCAATACTAGTAAATTAGTAAAGTATGGGACCATTCCCATAACCGTCTGAGGAAATACTGGCATGCAAGCAAGGAGACCCCAAAAAAATTGTGAACAAGTGCGTTTTTGTACTTTTTACTTCACCTGTCGCCAATTGTACATTTGAAAGAGCTGATTATTAAGCTTTGGCAGGATTCTAGCTAACCGTTTTTGGTATCGTATGGCACCAGTAACACGTCAATTGAACCACTATTCATAGAGGCAGTGCTTATTACTGTGGTATAATATAATAAAAATTAAGAGCCAGGCTTCTCAGGAAGTTAGAATTTATCACCAAAATAATTGGCGACAGTACTGTTTCGTCGAAGGTTAAGAAACTTTTTTTTCTTGACTCTATACATCATCAACAACAACAACAGTCTTTGTAGGAAATATCCTGGCCTCTAGTGGTACAGTGATGGTGATTGGCTGAGAGCAGTTATCCTAGCTAGCAATAGGCTACCAACTTTATATTTTTGGCCCTCCATCCCTAACAAAGGAAGGAAGTGGACCATCATACAACCATATAACTGATCATCTTAAACTGTCAGAGGTGGGTGGAATAACACTACTTAATTACAGCAGGAATGTGATGCGGAACAGGATTGAGTATTGCCCCCCACCAGCCTGACAATGTCAAGGCAAGATATTATGATTAAAAGATATGACTAGATGGATAGAGGATTTCTATTCTGTCAGTTTTACTACCTTAATATTTTTTATCTCTTTACTTTCTCGCTTGAGAATGCCAATGCAGTTGACAAATCATGAAGTACACATGAGTAGGAGGTGCAACATCAATTGCCTCCTAATAAGACGGGAATTTTATGAGCCCTGGATTTGCAGTAAGTGCAAACAGAGAGAGGAAGTACTCGTGGATGTACTACCTCAACTGAATATCACAAGGTCAAGACATGTTACAACAACGGATGAGGACGTCAATGTTAGCGATGAGGCTCCAGCGGCAGCGCAAGATATCATCAAGAATCTTAAGCAACGAGGGATACTTTTCATTCATCATAATATAAATCGTATTCGCAACAAATTTGAACAAGTGAGGTGGTTAATATTAAGTGCAAATCCGGCAATTTATGCTTGCACTGACGAGGGACCCTATAAGTTTGTCCGCTTCCGAATTCCGCTTTTTCGAGTTAAAAGTATGTGTTAAGGATCGTAAACACTAAATTTGGAGTGCCAGATCTCAATGGTAACAAATCTCAATTTCAGGGGAAAAATTGTTTTTTGAACTTGTAAACTGGCTTTTTCTTTTGGGATTTAACATGGAAAAATCGTAGTAGCAAAGGGATCTGTTCATTTTTTTGAAAATCTTGAAATGCAATTTTTTCTAGTAAGCCATAAAAAGTCGATGTGTAGAATCAAAAATGGATATTGAGGTCACGGAAATATGATTAGACAATTCAAAGAGTCGTGGAGGTAACTCTTCCAGGGAATTTAGAGTAATTCAAATATTTTGGATTATGTGCTTACAGTACCATATGGATTCACAAAAATTTTACCATGATAAGTTTTAAAGAGTAACAAAAGTGAATTTTGGAGCGTTGCAGAAGCTTTTGTAGGGAAATTAAAAGAAAGCTTTAGTAAGCAGTTTAGAGCAAAAACTGGTGTACAATTGGATTTATTTCTTAATGAAATTTGGAGGGTTAAAGAAGCTTTTGGATTGGGCTTTTCGTAGGGGTGTACGAGTTCACAAGCACAGAAATTCACAAGCACAAGCATAAGGAATTCCAGCATGAATTCAACAGAAATAAAAATAAAACCAGACAATTCAGTTTTAAAGGCAAGCATTACAGAACCTAACTTGAAACTCGTAAAAGAAGCATGCAAAGGTAATATATCTCTGCAGTGAGAGCATTTAGGAAATCTAGGATTTTTGCACATTTCTTTGCAGCACGTTACACTTTCAGAAATTTCAAACTGAAAACAAGCTTCACGAACAGATTTGAACAGTGGTTTCTCGTCTGTTAAGCCGGAAGAAAACCAGCAGTACTTGATTATTAGCACAAATATAGGAGCTGAAAATTGGTTATGAAGCAAAGAATGCAAGCGAATAATGTTATTTCTGGTGATTATTTCGTCTGCAGGATTGAGATTCGAACTGTAATTCATCATAGTTTCGGCAAAAATTGCACGTGCAAAGTATTTAAGTTGCCTGTGTAAAGTCGTATTCAATGGCTGACACAAGCTGGTATACTTTTTTGGTATGAGTTTTAGGTTGCAAGAAACAGAATCCTCAGAATCGAACCGGTCATTGTAAGAGGTTACGTTAGTTTGTCCAGCCCATGAGTCGATAATGTAAAGAAAATCTTCTCTGACGTTAGTTAAGATTACATTACCCAAAAAGTACTCGTATAATAATGTAGTAAGTTTTCCGGAACTACTGCAAGTGATGGTAACGTTTGGAGCAGCAAATAGTTTTTTTTCACCGTTTCGCTGAGTCTGGCAGTTCTTTCTTGTAAACACAGGAAAACATCACCCTACAATTGTACCAGCAAAAGAAATTACGTACTGACATGTGTACGAATGAGGTGCCAAATTTGTTGGCGAGATGGCACAAGCCACTGTCAACTTCTCTCCTGTATGCGAAAGCGTGCGATTTTCAGTCAATTCATACATAAATCCAACTTGGTCAGTGTTAAGCACAAGATGTGAAGGGTACTGAGGCGAAATTCGCTTGATAGTCTGTTGAAATTTTGTTGCGGCTTCAAGAATGGATTCCATTGAGGCAACCTCTCGTTTGGTGACAAGTTTGGTGATTTTTCTACTTGAAATTGAGTGCTTCTGTTTTAACTTGGCAATCCAGAATGAGCTTGCTTTGAACTTAAATGATGCATCCCTGAATGACTGAGCTGCTTCAGCTGCCCATAGCTTAAAATTGCTCTCCTTGATGCATTTTAACTCCTTTCGGGCATCTACAAATCGACCGTAAGTATATTCGTCAATATACCTCCACTGCTCAAACCGAGTGCCACCGCGTTTTATGTGCTCCTCCCATCTTTTTTTATATTTGGCGTGCTTGAA